>LBNU01027908.1:36159-58391 GCA_014162995.1 Artemisia annua | reverse complement strand
GTGTTTTTCAAACCAACATCATCTGGCGTGACAATACTAGTTTGATGAACCTCATCGAGTATCGTTGGAATGGCACACGTTTCATATGTGTCATATAATTTGAGTACCTCAGAAATGATGGATGATTTGGAAGATCCTGATTGATTTGCCGATGTGATCGCGGATGTAAGCTTAGCCATAAAGATGGTTTGTGCAGTAGGTTCATCATCAACATCAAAATCAAATGCATCACAATCTTCAGCCTGGAAGATGTTTGGGTCATTTAGAGCAAGATCCTGGACTGGTTGATCATCCACATCAGCATCAAAGGAGTTTCCTTCATCACCAGCAAGAAAGAGCAGCTGTTCCTCATCCAATTTAACACCATTCTCTTGTGTTTGCATCAACAGCATCTTATCTTTGAAGTAGTCGGAGTTCTGAGGACGTTTTGGTTTAGTGCAGTTTCTTGCAATATGACCTAGCCCACCACAATTGTAATACTTGATTTGCCTTCCTTGTCCTAGATTACCATTTCCCATTGTGTTCTGAGCATTTCCTCGGACATTTTGTCTTCTTTGAATCACAACACGCCCATCTTCCACAACAGCAAGATTACGTGGATTAGATGAGGTTCTGAGTTGATTGTTGGTTTGAGGAAGAGAGCTTCTGAAGTGTTGAACCAGTAAAGAGACTTGATTGGAGAGGTTATCAATTCTCTTATCCATGTAGGAATTTCCTGATTCTTGTGAGTTGGTTTTGACATTTTTTGATTGCATTGAGGCTTGACCAAGAGTTGACTGATTCTGTGTTGCTTGAGTAGTGATTGGAGGGTTGATTAAGTCAGCTGAGAATTGGTTGAAACCTTGAGCACTGGAGATTAGAGCAAGAGGATCATTTGAGGGATGAAGCTTTTCTCTTAGCTGACGATCATACATGGCATGTTTCTCATGTTGTTGTAGATAAGCATAGTTGCTCATAGTTGGTGTTTCTGAGACCTTTGTTTAGCTTCACAGCCGTGACAAATCAATCCCATTCTGGCGACATGTTATTGACGAACTTAGAGTTGAGTTGGATGTTGGGCATTGTCATTCTGATCATTCTCATGTCATTCACAAGCTTGTGGAATCTGACATAGTAATCATTGATGCTTTCACCTGGGTTCATCTTAAAGTGCTCGAATTCATCGTACAACTGAGAATCACGATCTTCCTTTGTTAATTCTGAACCAGCTAGTAACATTTTGACATTGTCCTAAACAGCTTTGGCCTCAGTGTTGAAGTTAATCAGTTTGTATATGTCCTTTGGTAGCCCTTGTACCACAATGTTTGAAGCACGAATGTCAGCATCATATCGTTTCTTTTCAGCTTCATTCAGATCATTGTACGTACGAGGTCTGTCAATTCCAAGGGTGACTGTCCCATCATCACCAGTGGAGATAACATCTCTGGTAGTGCCCATTTGGAATGGCCCTTCATCAATTGATCTCAGAATGTTCTCCCCATTTTCTTTGCCTTGACAATACAAGCGAATTCTTTGTGACCAAGACTCATAGTCCGTTCTTTCTAGCATTGGAGGTCGAGTGTCAGATCCAGCAGCTTGAATATCATCAATAGATGTTACAGTAGTCATGATGACAAGGTCTTAGACGGGATTTTACAACACACGTGACTTAAACCGAGAAATCAATTCTTTCCCGGGATTTTACTAAAGTCAACCAGGAAAACCGCTAAGATAGGTAAACCGCTGGTACAGTAACCGCTGACAATTAACCGCTGACAGAGTAACCGCTAGTAAAGTAACCACTGAAGAGTAAACCGCTGATGTAATGACTGCTGAAACTTAACCGCTAAGACTTAACCGCTGATACTTAACCGCTGGAATAGTAACCGCTGGACAGAGTAACCGCTAGTAAAGTAACCACTACTGACTTAACCGCTGAGTAGTTAACCGCTGTGAATAAACCGCTAACACAGTACAAAGTACAGCGTAATGCTCGCTCCACTATTTGTACTTAACCGCTATTACTATCCGCTAAACACCCAAACTAACCGCTGTGAAGTAAACCGCTGGAGTTTAACCGCTGAAACAGTACAGAGTACAGCGTAATGTTCGCTCCACTACTTGTACTTAACCGCTACCACTAACCGCTGAATACCCAAACTAACCGCTGTGAAGAATACTTTAACGTGGAGCTAACCGCTGGCAAGAAAAAGTTCCAAAACCCATTCGTACACCTCACAAACGCTAGATATGGTCCAAACAACTGATAAACTAGATGAATCTAACCTTTCTAATCCTAGAAGTACAAGAAAGATCACAAGAAACACCACAAACGAGCACCAAAATGAGTCAAAACCACCCTAAACTAGTAGAAACCCAAAACAAACCATACACCACAAGTTCTATGATCCCTAGGATGTAACCATGGCTCTTGATACCAATTGTAGGATACTAGTTAACATCACAAACACAAATATACTTGTGGTTGGCTCGTTGAAGGTAAGAAAGAAAGAAAGAAATTCTAGAGAGAGAAAGAGATGAAGCCTTGAGAGAAAACCAAAAAAAAAAGAAATGAGATTATGAGAGAAGGCTTACCCTCTCCAAGGATGGAGAGGGGTTTATATACATGGGTTTTGCCACTAGGGCGTGCCACTTGGGCTGCGGATCAGGTATACAGTGGGTAAAGACCCGTCCTTCTTCCGCGAACTAATCTAATTCTAAACTACGTATAACTAACTAATGTAACTACTACGAGCTAAACAATGCTTAATCATATCTGGGGTGACCGAATCTTTCTTATACAAAAATCGTATTCCTAACAGGGGAGAATGCATGCTCTTCGCTATACTTTTCATTACCTCTTCTTATAATTTGGTTTTCCTTTGGTGTTGAGATGTTATTAGGTTTCGTTATGTCTTGTACTTATGATATGATTTGTGGATTGAGTATGTGACTGATGTGCGGTACTATCTGCATCCTGCGAGTGTATGATAGAATGACTGCTGGTGCGGTATTAGCTATCGTGTGCACCTATAGGACTTCTTTCTGATTTATTATAATATGAGTTGGTATAGAGTTACCGTTATGTTTTGGATTTCTTGGCGTTGCGTATTGTTTTGTGTCTAAACTCTATGAACTCACCAGCGTAAGCTGACCCGTTTTAGCATGTATTCTCAGGTTTATCGCGTTAGGCGCTTGGCAAGGGGCACGGTCATAGAAGACTCTGATAACCAATTGGGACCGCTTTAATTATCTGATGGGCCTATTTCCGCACTATCTTCTAATAATGTAAATTCAACATATTTTTTTTTTTTTGGGTAAAGGGGAGTAATCCTGCACCCTGGTAAAATATATAAACCAAAAAATGTTGAAGTACAATGGATGAGGGTGTGTCCCTCATCTTAGTCCCTTAGTACACTACCATAACCACTATATGAGAATGACATGCCATTCTTATAAATAACCAAACACATCTAACAATTGCTAAGAATAAAAATAGATCATAATTGAAGTAAACACTTGAGTCTTCTTAGTAATCGTAGAACTTCCAAGCATCTTCATTGTCCCACCATGACACAATCTGTAACCCACATGTTTCTTAATACAAATTGAATGCAACCCATAGAGAACAAACCTGCCATAGCTAAAACAAACTAAACAGCTACTATCCATCATCATTAGGCATGCAAGGACAAGACCAGCTGAATAGAAGCACATAAACAATAGGGTTATGACCCTAACTTCCAGTAGCAAACACCACATGACGGTAGATATGTCAACGATCTAATTACTAGGGTTTAAGAACACCCTTAGCTTAAGCATATATCCTTCAGCATCAAAACCAGACCGCAAACACCATACCCATGATCCTCATAAGATGAACAAAAGCAGAAGGATCAATAAGCCAATACTAGAGTTTTTGAACAGGAACTCTACAAACTTAACTTCCATCTCCCCAAACCGACGTTCATAGTAACACATCATGAAAGAAACACGAACAGCAAACAACCCCTAGCATAGGTTGACGTACCTTAAACAACCAGTTCCCATCATGACCAACAAACAACCACAATAGATGAATAATATACGAACCCTAAAATAGGGTTTCGTAATTCAGTAAGCACATCAATCCCACCAGGACGCACCTTGTAACTGGGCACGCCATACTCTCACCACACAATATGTAACATATACCAGCATCAATAAACGAAACCTTAAAAATATTCCATGGAGTGATACGCAAAAAGCTATAATATATGTTCATAGCCAGCAAGAAGATCGTATAAAGATGAACCCATGTAACACAACGATCGAGCAGATGAAACCCAAAAAACCCTAACACCGATTCCTAAAGAATCGTTTAGGGTTATAAAGAAATCGATACACAATTAAACCCTCATAGTAAATCGATCTCACTAAATAGAAGATCAATCACAGACCGACTTAAAAATAAAACGTGGTAGCGATTAGGGTTTATTGAAACAGGATGCGATATCACAAGATTTAAAGAGAAAAGAACATAAGCACACCCCTTCCAAGATAATAACTACTTTAAACCGATTGCATATCATTCATNTTTTTTTTTTTTGCCCTATAAGGGGGTGCTTGTTTAAGCTTATAAAATAATTCAACATCTTTATTAATCAATAAAAACCATTCTTTGTACCTTATGTTATGATACCAATATAGTAGCACCCCAATGCATGTATGCTTCCGCTGGACCCGATTTTGGGGGTGTTACAATATATTTTTTCAAACAAAAGTAATCTAAAAAATTAAACCCAAAGACCCGTGGTTAATATAATATTAATAATAATGCGATTTTTTATGTTAATATCTAATAACAATATAAAAATGAATGTATATGTTTTTTCAAACAAGTAATCTAAAAAATTAAACCCAAAGACCCGTGGTCAATATAATATTAATAATAATACGATTTGTTATGTTAATATCTAATAACAATATTAAAATGAATGTATATATTGTTTCAAACAAGCATAAAGAACTCATTGTGGAGAATGAAACTTTGGGAGATCGTGGTGTGTCACTTGACAGTTTGGATGCATTGAGACAAATCCAGGCCACACAAACCAAGCTGTTTGTCTGTTTCATAGAGATGTTGGGTGAAACTGATGCTACTATACTAAGACAGTAACTAATGGGTGTTGATGGATCTTTTATGTTTATTAATAAAAATTAGTCTTTTATGTTTTACGATATTGTTTGTACATTTCTGATAATGTGAAGTCACATTTATATTCTGGTATTATTTTATTTTCAACAACTAATCTAACAAAAATCAAAGCCAAAATAATTTATATATTTTTAAACCTAAAATTAATCTAACAAAAATTAACCCGTGCGTGCACGGGGATCTAAAACTAGTTGAGTAATACATTCATGCTTGCATATTAATCTAGTACGCACTTAACAACAGATAACTGAACAACCGTTCTAACTATAATACTTCATGCTAGCTTTTGTCTAACCAGTGCCCTCAAGGCATTGGTTAAGATGATTATTTAAGAAAATTTTATGCCTATGACAATTAATTAAGATAATTTACAAGTTTAATAAATGTGTATTAAATGCAAATTTTAGTTTAGAATGAAAGTTCACGATGAATTAATGCACTATAACCAATGTCATGAAGGCACTTGCTAGACAATCCTTTTGCGCTTCTAGAAAAATGAAATACCTAAAGATTGTATTTTTCTATAATTTCTTGACAACGTTTTAGATAAATCCGCTTTATTTCTTCGGGCATGTTACTAGTATCCTTGTATAGGCTCTCGATCTCCTTTACTCTAATCTTTGTCTGCATGCTTTCATAAATACCTTTCACAACATCCATTATTTCTCCATTATTATTTTGACTGTTTATTTCTTCAGTAACCTTTTCCTTTTCTGCTTTCTTAGACGTGTTAAAATCTATCAGAGGAGGTATCTCATATACATCATCGTCGAGGTTGATGACTGTTTGTGCATCAGATGATAATTTGGTGTATCCTCCTAATGCATTTGTCTTTAGTTTTTTCCTATGACGATCAATTGAGTCCAGACCTTCCCGCTTAGATACATCTTTGACTTTGTCACCTGACCATCCGCTAGCATGTTTACTCAAGACACTAGTTTCTGTATGCAAAGTTCCGATTATAAAATTTGAATAAAACTTGTGCCCCAAAGGTTATCAACTAGAAAAATATTTACTTCAAAGATACGTACTTGGTAATGACAAGCTCCCAAATTTATTGTTCCAATCTTCATATTCACCAAGTTCATTGGAAGAAACAGAGGGTCTCATTTCTTGTAGCGAATCCACAAAGTCCTGCAGAGAATTGAGTGAACATATTAACAAACATAAATTTAACCTCACTTGTATTAATAAGAAAATTTTTACTAGAGTAGAACAAGATTACATGTGTTTTTTTAGCTTGTGTGGTAGTTGAACTATCGCCAAATCTTTCATTTTGTAATTTTCATGCTTGTGTATATATATATAGACAACCACCCCTTTCGTAACCGAAAGGATGGAGTATATAGTTAAAACACTAATGGTAAAATACCTGTAGAGTAACTGATCTCATATCCTCCTTTTTAAGTTTCGGAATTTCGAGGCCTTGTATCAAAGCCTCTCTCACAGGACCCATGGATGCATCTTTCACTAAATTCTTCATGTCAGATCCTGAATAGCCTGTTTCAAGATAAATTAGAAGAACATAAGCCATATCATTAAAAACCAAAAATAAGGACTAATAGTTTTTAATAAAATGAGAAGAAAAAAGTTTTTGTTACCTTCTGTGAATTTGCATATGTTATCAATATCCTCCTTTGAGAGTTTGAAAAGCCCATCCTTCTCCAAAAGACTTCTTACTATCCATGCTCTCGCATCTTTACCACCCAAAGGGATAATTTTCCTCATATTAGTAGAATAGAATTGAAAAACTAGATAAATATAGACGTGGAAGTATGAGCTGGTTGGGCAACGGACGAGATGGTTCTACATTGAGTCTAACTCTTACCCACTTTATTTTGTTTTCATTTAAATTGCATAAATAGTTTATTTAGTGGTATCCCAAATGAATCCAGTTAAATAGATTGTTTCACCCAAAAGATTGACAAATAACAAAAAAAAACCCCGAAATAAATAAGTTTTGTCCATTTGAGCCATTCATGCGCTTGTATGATAGATCAAAGTTAAACCTGAGGACGGGAGCGGAATATAAAATCGCTTGGTTAGTCGTCTCCTAGCAGCCTCGTCTAGTTCTTGTGGTCTATTTGTAGCACCTGCCACATATATCATAAAACGAATGGGGTTAAATCAAGTGAAAATGAATAAAGTCATTTGCGAAGGTTTTTTAAGTATATAAAAGCTTCGCTAGAACCCATGGATGACATTTGCATGTGAAATGCAACATTTATATCTTTGTTCCGAGTATGAAAAAGTACTATTGACTTGCAAGTTGCAATGGAAAATGAACGGAAGGGTAGAATTTTGTTATATGATGTTAGAGTTCACAAAGTTTTAGGCTTTTAGGTCACCTATGAGCAAAACTTGATCATTTGCATTGTCAAATCCTTCCATTTCTATGAGAAACTGTGTCTTTAATCGCCTGCTTGCCTCATGCTCTTGTGACTTCCTCTGCAGGTAATTTAGATGCTTAGTGATTGTGTTTCATAAAATTAATAGCAATGGAACCAAAGATAGTGGAATTTTCATCAAGTTGGAAAAGGAAATGAATCTCTGTATGGTCGTGCAGGTAAGAGGTCAAAATGGATGAATTTGTTTGTTGTAATACTCGTGAACTGGATTAACCATAAATACTTTTCATCTAAACTTTTAATATACGATTAGTGTAACAAATATGCATATTAATACACTGTTATGTACATAAGGCATCATGTATAAGGAAATCATCCAATTGTTCATATGTCACCCAACCATTCAAACTACTTTATAGACCACCAAAATATTTATAGTGTTCCGTTTAAATGATAAGCTAACTCTTCTATTAAAATGCCTTAGGAGGTTTTATGCATTAAGAATACACTTTGGCCGACTTTTACCCATTTGACCTGGTATCTTTTTAGCCTTTTTTTCTCTCTTTAGTAAATCCCTTAAAAGGGACAAAATTTTTTGGCCGGGGGTGGTGGCATGTGGCGGTGGGTGGCGGTGATGGTGGGTGGCAGTGGTGTGGTATAACTAAAAAAATGTACTTTTCAACTATACAAAAGTCACCCAAAATACAAGCCTAAAGAGTACCTTACACACCTCTTACACAAAAAGTCGCCTAAAGTACAAGCATGGGACACTTGTCAACATTTTATATGGGCGACTAGTCGCCCAAGTCGCCATGATCTATTTTGGGAAGTCAGGTTTTTTTGGTCTAGAAAAGGTGAACACTTTGAGCGACTGGGCAGTAGAAGAATTTGCTCTTTAGTTTTAATTAATCCTTGTAATTCTTTTGAATTATTCAAATAAAGAATTTAACCGTTGCAAATTACAAAGTTGAGTTTTATTAACTGTCACTGTTTTGAAAACTTATTTCAATCAAAGTCATGGAATATATAACCTAAAACCTTTGTTTTAAACTTGGTTATACGTTACTAGGGAACAAAATATTGAATAAGCTTGTGTCTCATCAAGATGCAGTTTCTTTGTTCATGGTTCAGAATCTAACGTACCTTGGAAAGTAGTGAATCTATTTCATCAACAAATATTACAGCTGGTTGACAGCAACTAGCAACTGCGAAAAGAGATCTCACTAGCTTTTCACCTTCTCCAAACTACAATCACCATATAACCTTTTTTACTTGAATATAGAGAAAATCATCACTCATTCATAGATGGGACATAATATATGCCTAAAAGAATCAGTAAGTACCCATTTGCTGGTTAGTGAACTTGCAGATATGTGGAAAAATGTTGCTTTAGCTTCTCCAGCAATAGCTTTACCTATCATTGTTTTACCGGTTCCCTGAACCAATAAAAAATATATATAAACAAATCTAAAAAAGCTAACATATGTCACCATATACTAACTAGAGGTGCAAAATGGGTAGTTTCCAGCTTCAACCCATTTCACACGCTTCTTTATAAGCTATTTTTTATAAAGTTAAGATAAATAGAGAACCAAATCAAGATATTCATAAAGTATATGGAGCAAAATTAACAATGAACCAATAGACCAAAGAATATACAACACTTACCGGAGGACCAAATAAAAGAAGACCACGTCCTGGAGAACGGCAACCGTTAAATATATCTGGCCGTAACAAAGGCCATACAACCATCTCAGTTACACATTTTTTTGCATGATGCAACCCAGCTGCAAGCACACAACTACATATTATAATCTTATTAAAGTTGCTAAACATTTATAATGCCTGAAAAATGTCCGAGTATCACTAATACCAATATCATCCCAGCGAACATTTGTATCACAGTTCATTATCTCATTAGTAATTCGCTCAACAAGGTCAGATGGTAAACACCGTAACTTCTGTGGAAATTGACCATCAGGACCACGTAGCATATCCCTGCTATAATCATATACCAAAAGTTAAGTTAAAGAAAAACAAACACAAATTTGCTTATTATTATTTTTATGATTTATAAACAAGTACTGAACTTACGATGATTTCTGTAAATTATTTATCCCATTTGAACCCAAGGTTGAATGTGATGATACATTAGCAGTAGTACCCCAGTTGGATGTAATACGGTGTACGTAAGATTTGTGTCCGTGGCCTTTGCTGGTTCCATTGCTTTGTGGAGTAACAGGGGGCAATGTTGGCGACGCAAACTGCATAGCAAATAGTGTATATAAACAATTAAATATTTGTTGATTAATTTATTCCCCCTAATAAATCATAATAGCTACAATATAATGTTAAATAATAAGGAACTTCAACATTGAATATAAATACCGATTTTGGTACAGCATAATCATTTTTATTGCTGTTTGATGTAGAAACACTATCGTCGGTACTTTTATATGCCCTTGAGATGGATCCAAATAAAGTTTTTGAAATTCTGTTAAAAGGATATTTGGAAGTTTTGTCACCAATATCTTTCTGCTTTTCAGGCTCATCATCATCCTAACATGAATTTTCACCGTTAGTCACTGTATTTTATTCTTCAAAAATTTATTAATGTTATGGTACCTTAATTTCTATAAAATCTTGGACAACAGGACTAGAATGCTTCGGGGATACAAACCCTGGATTTTCACCAGCTTGCCCATTAGCTTGACTGCAGTGAGAATGTGCATAAACAATTACGGATAATTGGAAAAACATAAGAAACCAAAAATCTTATAAACCATGGAACTATATATGACACACAAATATATGAAGAGTCCAAATCAGGATTTTAGCGTCTGCTAATTATATCCCACGGTTTAAATCTTGTGCTCTATGCGGCTATACTTATTCAAAGACAATACAAAATTGTCAACATAAAAAAGGTATAGAATATTTGAAAGTTCCATGATTCACATTCCGCAGTTCCAAAAAATAGGATGTACTATATCATAAAAATTTATAAATATCTAGATTGTTTTCCTAAAATTATTATTGTATATAAATTACTATTGAGTATTGATTAGTGTGAAGCTTTTGGTACTAAAATGCTAAGAAACTGAGACTTTTTAAAATAAATAATTCTAACTGTTAATAATACCGATTGGGATCAGAACTGAAATGAGGAACGAGGGATTGAGAAGCATCTTTATTATTATTATGTAACCAAAAAGCGTCAGAAGCCTCAGCAAACTCTGGATTTTCTTTTGATGGCATTCTTTTTCTTGATAGATTGATTATTAATCTCCTATTTTCCCGCAGTTCTGTTGACAAATTCTGTGTATGTGATTATTTTAGTATTTATAGAACCATGGATGGTCTATTGGTCACTAGGCCCAAAGGCCAATATAATAGCCTTTCGGGCTTTTGGCTTGTTTTTTAACCATTACTATCATAGGCATACGTGGCAATTTAGTTCGGGTTCGAGTTTATGGTTTGGCGGCTCAAGTAACCCTAACCCGAACATGAAATGTTTAACTTATCGGGTCAGACGTGTCAATCCTAACCCATTTACGACTAAGAAGCTCGGGTAAAACTTAAACAAACCATTTGAGAACTGTGTGTGACATTATTTGCCCAAGTGTATGAACTTATGAAATAATTTGTGTGTGAAGTCTTCTATTTATAAAGAGGCATGTAGGGTTTACAGATAAACCCTAAAGGGATGATCAACGGTTGTAGGAGGCTACGCGTTGATCATCTGATGAGCAAACAAGGGGACATGTGGTCTCTCCTCATTGGCTCATACAAAATGGTGCTTGTCGTGCGTCTCCACTGTGATATGTCAGATTGTACATCTTAATCGTTAGTGACAGTTCGGGAACAGTGCTCCTATGTGTGGTCTGGGATTCTAGTTGGGCTCTTATCAAATGTATATTGATGGACCTTGGTAATGGGCTTGATTCATGCATATATTTAGTAAGCTTTGACCACTAATACTAGAAGAAATTCACACTTTCAAGTTTCAATTATAAATAAACACACAATAATAAAAATAAGAAACTGTTGACCATAAAAACAAAAATCAAAGGACATTAATTGACACAATAATGCCAAAAAGAGATACCACCAAAAATCCTAGAAGAAATCGTCCATGCCTCCTAAATGACACCTTCAAAACGAAAAAGATATCTAAACAAGGGTGTTTTAAGATTATATGTATTTTTTTCAGGCTCGATTTTCTTCTGTTTGATTTTTAATGGAACCGTAAACTTCGCTTTTTCCAAAATACAAAAACTAAACCATCGGTGTTTCAATCGGTTTCAGCTTTTTTATTTAGGTTTTTTTGGTTTTTTTCGCTTCCATTTTTGGTTTTCGTCACAACACTATCAGATGATGATGTGGTGTATGTCCCTAATGCACTTGTCTTCATCTCTTTTTTATGATGGCCAACAGAGTCGTCCGAATCTTTCCATCCACTAGAATGTCGACCCTAGCTAGTCATTGCTCTCTACATCCAAAGTTTCCAAAAATAAGAATGCGAGTCAAAGTAGTTCCGTTTATTGAAGTTATTAGCGAGCGAAATATAGATTACTTCAACAACACATACTTGATGTCGACAAGGTGCCAAATTTATTGTTCCAGTCTTCATACGTGGCAAGTTCATTCGAAGAAACAGAAGGTCTCACCTCTTCTAATGACTTCTCGAAGTCCTATAAATATTGAAAACATGCAAACATACATTAGAATTAAGTTTTAACAAGAATTAGCAAATTCTTTCTACAGTGGCACAAGTTTACATGTGCTTAATTTGAAACCATTCCTTACGGAGCATCTACAATGCAAAAAGTCTCTAATGACTTTTTGCCCTTACACATTAAGAATTTAGTTATGTTTCAAAGAACCAATACTTAATTATATAAACATTCTTTGATGCTAAAAGGTCTTGTCAAAAGTTTTGTATGTACTTTTTGTAGTAAATAATCAATGAACGTAGATTTTAGGGTCAATTCCCAAAATAAGCCAAAAATTTTTCCAATTTCCCAAAATAAGCCAAAACGAAACTGTTTTCCCAATTTAGTCAAGTGCGATTGTGCGATCGTGCTAACTCCCTCGTTGCTTGACAAGTGTGGGGGACAAAAGTACATGCCAATCATTTGCAGGCCCACATTCGATCGTGCGATATTTGAATGTGCTAATGTGCGAAATTCTCCCCATTGCACGTGTCCAAATGTGAAGTTGGAATATTCTTTGGGGAGAATTTCGCACATTAGCACATTCAAATATCGCACGATCGAATGTGGGCCTGCAAATGATTGGCATGTACTTTTGTCCCCCACACTTGTCAAGCCCTTATAAAATTCGCACGATCGCACGATCGCACTTGACTAAATTGGGAAAACAGATTCGTTTTGGCTTATTTTGGGAAATTGGAAAATTTTTTGGCTTATTTTGGGAATTGACCCTAGATTTTATGGAAGTAAAAAGCCTTTGGCCAAAACACTTTAAGTTTCACAAGTCATTGTTACAAATATTCATTAGCTCCAAGGGAAATTCTCATAATGACTTTTTCGAATAGTAAAAAGTCAGTGGAGAAGTTAGCATTTGAATGCTTTTACTATAGGTATTGTGGGAAACTTAAAATTTTGCAAAGATTCTTTGACCTTTTAAGGTCTCAATTAAGTAACTCTTTGACCTTTTAAATAAGAGATAAGAGATCTTGTATATATATGAACTATCAAGGAAAAAGAATTAATGTAACATTCATTATATATGCAGTTTACGTGAGTCAAATAAAGTCTAATCTAAGAACTAAGTTTTCAATTTAAATGGTCTTTACCTGTAGAGAAACTGGTCTCATTTCCTCTTGTTTAAGCTTAGTGATTTTAGTGCCTTGTCTTAAAGCCTCTCTAACCGGACCCATGGAAGCATCCTTTACTAAGTTCGTCATGTCTGATCCTGAATAGCCTAAAACGATTCAAAACAGAAGTAACGTAAGCCATATATAAAGTAGATGAAAAAGAAAACACTCGTAGATGAACAAGAAAATTGAAGAAAAATAAATGAATTAAGTTACCTTCGGTTAATTTGCATATTCTATCAATATCCTTCTTCGAAAGATTGAAAAGTCCATCCTTCTTTAAAAGATTTCTTACTATATATGCTCTGGCTTCTGAACCCCAAAGATATTATTAGCAGTTAGTGATGGAGGCTGTAGAGCGATAAAATACTGTCGGAAAAATGGACTGGACAGCTAACGGTTCAAATATTAAATTTTATTCAGAAAATGATTTAGTGATAAAATAACAAACTGTAGCATCAATGGTACATACACCCATGTAATAGGTCAAGAGAACTGAATCAAATGCTTACGCCTCTCCTAAATGATTTTATTCTAAAACATACATTACCAATAATAGTTTGTGTAATTATTTATACAACTCAAAAAAAAGGAAAAAATAAGTGGTAGATGGTTCATATAGCTTTTTTTTTTTTTTTTTTTTTTTTTTGTGTGTGTGTGTGTTTTACCCATTTTGGTAAGGTTTTTGCAGAACAAACCCAAAGTACTAACAAAAGGAACCCTTATCAACCCAGATTTGTCCATTTGTGCCAAAAAAATTCCCTTGTAACATAAAGTTTTGTTGCACCTGAGGAAGGGAGTGGTATATAGAATCGCTTGGTAAGACGCCTCTAGCTGCCTCATCCAAGTCTTGTGGTCTATTTGTTGCTCCTGCCAAATATAATTACAATGCTACTGCTGTTAAATCAACTGAAAGCAGATAAATATTGAAATAAGGTTTATCTTCCCCACTAAATATATCTGAAAATGTGTTTCAAATACATAAAAGAATAAGCAGAACACTTAGTTGACATTTCGTTTGGAATTTTTTATGCAAATGGAATGCAACGTTTATTAGATGTTTAATTTCCTTAGTTTTCGTCTTTTCTATGTATGTAAGGTACTAATTCGGAGCCACAAACATGAAATGATGTTGTGCTCTACGTTTTTAATAAGAAACAACAGGATTGTCAAAAACTTTTAAAAGGGATGGACTTGGAATATAGTTTTAGGCCTTGCAGGTCACCTATGACAAGAATTTGATCAGTCCCGTTGTTATATCCTTCCATTTCAATAAGTAACTGTGTCTTCAGTCTTCTGCTAGTTTCATTCTCATTACCACCTGACGTACGCTGCAATGGTAAAAATGCAGTCTTATCAATATATCTTTAATGTAATCAAAACAATGAAACACAAGAAACTGAAATTATTTTCATCAACTTTGAAAAGGCAGAGAATGTGTAACTCTTTGTTGCAAGTTAGGTTAGGTTTAATTTGGCTGACCTGAAGCATTTGGTCTAAATTTTCATCAAAAAGTATAGTACATAAACTATTAATCTAGAATTTTTAATGTAATGTTTTAAAAGGTTTTATGAATTAAAATACACACTTTCGACCACTGTCAGTTTCACTTGTTTCTTTCTTAGCCAATTATTTTTGTTTTAGATGTTTGACCAATTAGAGGTAAAACAAAACACGAATAGACCCATTCCTAAGTAAATTGGTCAAGAATACGACATCTAGTTTAGAGGTGTCAATGGAATCATTAAAATTTCAGAAGTGCATATCTCAAGTCACATGAGTTTCTTTGTTCATGGGCCAGAATTGGACATACCTTGGACAGCAAGGAGTCTATTTCATCAAAAAAGATAACAGCCGGCTGACGGCAACTAGCAACTCCAAAAAGAGCTCTCACTAGCTTTTCAGCGTCTCCCCACTACAATCACCATTTCATATCTTTACTTACATAACAAATAAATATAAAATTTAGCAGCAGTGACAGGATCTAGACAGGTTTGGTCAAACTGTTTGTTAGTCAAAACGTACATATCTGCCTGTTAGTGAACTCGCGGATACGTAAAAAAATGTTGCTTTAGCCTCGCCAGCAATAGCTTTACCTATCATCGTTTTACCTGTTCCCTATACAGATAAAAACAATAAAAGAATAATCTATTTTCAAATAAATTAACTATCACATTTGTTTTAAACATAAAATTTAACTTTGGATAAGTTTCACCCATTTGATCTGTTCAAATCAGTTTTGTATGTTTCCTTATAAGCTGATTTCTTTCAATACACCCATTTGACTTGTTAATGATATAGCTTAGTGCCACTTACCGGGGGACCAAATAAAAGAAGGCCTCGTCCTGGAGAACGGCAACCTTTGAATATATCAGGCCGTAAGCCCGTAACAAAGGCCAGATAGCCATCTCAGTAACACATTCTTTCACATGATGCAACCCGGCTGTAAGCAAACAACAACAGATCATAATCTTATTAAAGTTAACTAATTGAATGATTATAGCACATAGAGAATCTCCGATCATCACTAATACCAATATCATCCCAGCCAATATTGGTAGCGGTATCCATTATCTCATTGCTAATCTGCTCAATATGTAAAGGCTGTAAAGTCCGTAACTTCTGTGGAAGTTGACCATCCGGACCACGTAGCTTATCCATGCTGTAATCATTTAAAATTAATATCATTTGAATGTTTATATATATAATGATCCTTCATTCATATTGCATCCTGCTGGTCTATAAACAAGCACTCATCAAACGAATTAACCAGGCTTTCGATGAAGCACTGAATGCATGGGCGGAGATAAAGGGGGGCACAAGGGGCAGGTGCCCCCCTAGCGAAAAAAAATTATAGTGTAAATTTTCGAAAATATTTGGCTTTTTTCGTAATTTTCCCCCTAAGTACCAATTTAGAGTGTAGTTTCTAAAATTTATCAAAGTGTGCCCCCTCGATCAAAAAATTCTGGCTCCGCCCCTGGTCTGAATGATGAATATCCCCCAAAATCTGAAATTGAATACTGCATAGCAATTATAGTATATAAACCTGTTGACAAATAAATTTATTCCCTTATAAAGATATTAGCAGCATGCAATATAAAAAAATAACATGATGAAGATGGATATATACGAGTGATGATGTAGAATTATACGATCCGTAATGACCAGTATTCCGAAGAGTTTGACTGCAGTGAGAAACAGTATAATTATATCAAACACTATTTTCTACCTTTTGCAAACACAATAATAATAAACCTACAAGGCTACAATCCCAAACAGCTTCTAAAAAGTTTAGACATCCCTTGTAGCTATATATATTTAGAAGAACGTAGTTATGGTGTTCTAGCGAGTACATATATATATACAGACATAAATACCTAGCGGGTTTACGAGCCGGCTTTTTCACAAAACGCTGGTTGATATTCTTTTCATAGATTTAATTCCATGCATAAATATATATTTATATAAGTCAAGGCCCAGGGCCTCTTTCTGGGCTTGTGGCCCATATACTCCAATGGCCTCTTTGGCTGGTTGTATGTGAGCTAAACGTACCTTATTGAAGTTTTTTTCTTTAGAGCACACGATAAGGTAACTATCTACCCACGTTACTCGTTAACATTGTAACGTTAAGGTGCGTTAACCCTTACCGTGGCTCTGCGTTATGGCCACGTTAACATGGTGTGTTAATGTATTAATGCAGCGTTAAGCTGCGTATGTGAATAATAATAATAATAATAATAATAATAATAATCACTTTTGCCCCATGAATGTTTGTGTGTTTTATTTGTGATGTGTTTGTGTTTGTGTTTGTGTGTGTTTTTGTGAGTGTGTTTGTGTGTGTTTTAAGTGTGTGTGTGTTTAGTGTGTGTACATAGCAAGGCACGTTGGGAAGATGATACATGTTTTAATTTTGCAGTTTAGTCCCTGTGGTAGTGCGGTGTTTACAGTTTAGTCCCTGTGGTTATAGCAGCAGTTTTTTTTTTNTTTTTTTTTAAGTTAATAACATTTTATTTAGTTTTTTTTTGTGGTAGTTTTTTTTTAATTCGAAAAGTTTTTTTATTTTGTATTGTAATTTTTAAGGTTATTAATGAAATATTTTGCTTGTTGAATGAATGAAATAGTTAAGGGTTTAATTTGTAAATTGGTGTTATGGCTGAGTTAAGGTGAGTTATTGTATCGGGTGTTTTTTGGTGAGTTAAGGTGAAAAGGTTAAAGCCGATGTGATGCTGACGTGGCAGTGCGTTAAAGGATAACTCGGGGTTATTATACCCTTTGCTCTAATTCATGCATGAATTAAAATACATTTTTACAGACAAACTAACCCAACTCACACCACAAATATACCACACACCTTGACGGACCACAACTAATTGGTTGGAGAGTATCTCACGTCATATCACAAAATATCGGTAGGCTACAAACCCTTTGGTTCCTAACGCTTTTTCAATATTATGGATCTATAAAAAAAAGTAACAAAATTATGGTGAAGCCTGATGAGATATACTCTATTTTGGCAGAGAAGAGTATGGTCAGAGGTAGTGAATGGTCAGAGGTAGTGAATGTTATGTCTGATATCAGACAGTAGTGTGTCATTTAACTGTATTAGTGTAGTTTTGTTTCTGTATCAAGCTTGGGTGTTGTCCAAGGCTTGTTTCTATTCTTATGATTTGTAAAGTTTGGTTGGAGATTAATATAATACATTAACCATTGCACCAAAAAAGTAACAAAAAACCAGACGTAATGTATAAACTATCTGATTTTGAAATAACTCATGATTCAAGCTTGAGTTTTAGAAATAAGGCTCAAAACAAGGCAAGCTCGAGCTTCTTTTAAAGTCAAATGAATAACAAGCTCGCGAGTCTTATCAAGCTCGAGCTCAAGGGCCGAGCTATGAAGAGACTAGGGTAACATCCCTATAAAGATTGGATTAATAGGACTAGGGCCCGTTTGGTTTGTAAAAGGATTTAGAATCGGATTTGGATTCGGTTTAAAATGAAAGAAATTGAGATAAGAGGAAAAAAATGACATTTTATTAAAAATTTTAGTTGATAAATGATTTATTAAAAAGAAAGTGTGGTAGTTTTATTTTTTAATAATTAATTTATGTACAGATTGTGAGTAGGAAATAAATGTGAGGTCCATTATTTACAAAAGATACCATATATGCCATGAATCAATCTATCATTACCGGGCACTTCGATTCCCAAACATTTAAATTTTGGAATGAAACAATTCCTTAAATCCAAAAGCTATAAACCAAACGGGCCCCTAGTATACATTAACAACCCCTTTCGAGAGTTTTTTTTTTTTTTTTTTTTTTTTTTTTTTTTCTCGCTCTTCCAAAAACAAATGGCAGCCAATTTACTTCTTTGAAATACTACTGCGTATACACTTTTTTTTTTTTTTTTTTTTTTTTTTAAGATGTATATTTGTAAACTTTTGTTATAGTTTTAGGTCCTAACAAAAATCTTTAAGCTCCTTTACAGCTTTACTTCATTGCTCGAGCTAATTCAATACCATTGTCCCTTCCAAAGAAAAATGATGTTTATCAACAAATTAAGTTTTTAAAAAAATAGAAGTTTATGACATTTAGTAAATTAAAAAAGCAAAAAAGTTTAAAGTCTTAAAAATATACCAAGTGTTTATAACCCTTTAAAAAACAACAAATACCTAACATCACTAATGTGACGTGATGCTACCAAAATCCGCGTTCGTCAAAGTGCTTGGTTGATCGTCTAACTTGTTTTGACCTTGACTTTCGGGTCTTAGGTAACAGTGCTGAAAAGACAAAGAAAGATCGTTAGAGAGGTCCCCGGACTCAGCCCGGGGGAACCCCCTCCGACGATCAAGTCAGTATTGATCGTAATAGTATGAGCATTACAACGCTAGATATTGCATTAAACTACAAAGTATTACTAGTATAGAAGGTGGAGTTGGTTGTGTCCTTTGATCATATGGTACTACTCTTATTTATAATGTCTAAATCATGCATATGACTCTTGTATGTGCATGTACTACCTTGCCATGATGTGATTGCATATCTTACATAATATCTTTCTTTGCATGAAGTATGTGTATTTGCACGTTATCTTCGCATGAAGTATGTGTGTTTGCTTCTTGTAAAAGCATGTACATAACATTTCATATCTTCCATAGTATATTTTATAATATATATTAAGGAAAAGAGATATATCTAATATACTATGGGTTCAAATGTGGTATATTCATTAAGCCCCCTAGTTTGTATATGTTAAACGTAAACGCAACATGTATAAACTAATCATGCTTCTTTTTTCGTCAATCATCTTGGAAGTGTATTGCTTTGTGCAATGATGTTTTGTCGTTTTTAAGTGGTTATGCTACTTTGCATATTTAGCTAATTTTGGCTATTTATTTACTTTAATGACGGTATATATATTTGTACTCGTCAGAACTATTTTATCTAGCTTTATATTAAGCATTTGCGTAATAGCAATTTATCCATTTAACTTCAAAAGATTTTTATTGAAGTGACTATGTCACTTTCGCGTGAAGGAGTTTAGCGTTTTCTAGATGAGTTGTTGCCTTGCGTGATGAAATTTCACGTCTTTAAAGTGGTTTTTCGCTTTTGCGCGCTATGATTCCACGTCTTTTGAGTGGACATGCCACTTTGTGTATTAGCTATTTATAGCTTTCCATCCCTTTATTGTCGGGTGATAATGATTGAAGTGACCATGTCACTCTTGCGCGATGAGGTTTCGTGTCTTTAGTGTGGACATGCCACTTTGTGCGATGAGTTTCGCACCTTTGTAAGCAATATAGCTTATTATCCCTTTAATGGCGGGATATTGTATTGGTCCGGACCATTTTTCTTAGCTTTATATTAAGCTTGTGATTAGCTACTTAAAGCTTTTCATCCCTTTAATGTAGGGAGATAATCATGGAAGTGGTCATGCCACTTTTGCGTGATGGAGTTTCACGACTTTGGAGCGGTTGTTCCGCTTTTGCGTGATATGGTTTCACGTCTTTGAAAAGGCCTTGTAGTGTTGCGTGATGTTGTTTATGCATGATTAGATTTCACGCCTTTGGAGCGAACTCAACACTTTGTGTCATATAATTTGTAGAGATGAAGCGACGCAAGTGTAGCATATTTCTGGAACAAAAACAAACATTTTGATGCCCTTTTCTTGTTAGCTTCATGATATATAATAAAGAAAATATAGGTTGAAGCTCACTTTAAGCCTTGCAATGTGTTTAGCAAATAGTCATACTTGATACATGACACTTCATGTCATCGTATAAGTGAGGAAGTCATACCAAGTGTTACCGAATAAACATGCCCACGAGCATGACATGAAAACGTTAACGATTTGTTATACAATATTGGAAGTTATCTCACCACACTTCAAAAACCATAAATCCTTGGGTTAAGTGGTCTTCCATAGTTTACCCGGATGAATTCGTAAATAATGATCTTGATTGATTACAATATGCAATTTAACGTAATGTTTTAGTCCATGTTTAGATTTGACCATAAGAAAGGCCGACATGTAAAGCAAAGCAAAGTTTTTTACCAAAAAAAGACATGTAAAGCAAAGTTTGTGTCCTATAATGGATCAGTAAACATCTTAAGATGCTTTTCTTTTGTATATTGTCAAATATATGTCAAAGTATAAAGCAAAGTCTGTGATGAGCACGAGTAGAATAAATAAATCATTAGTTTTCAAACTACCATGTTAGGACCTTATTTGCATCTGAAGGGCCATGTTTACCTTTGATACCCAAATGTGTACTAACCTTAGTAAGTCGATTCAAGATGGAATTAGTGATAATAGTAGGGAGCACACGAAGTTACTTTCTACGAAATATGTTGAGGTACGGTGAGCATACGAGGCAAATATTTTGCGCGTGTCCCACGGATGGCGCCAAATGATGCTACCAAAATCCGCGTTCGTCAAGGTGCTTGGTTGACCGTCTAACTTGTTTTGACCTTGACCTTCGGGTCTTAGGTAACAGTGCTGAAAAGACAAAGAAAGATCGTTAGTGAGGTCCCCGGGCTCAGCCCGGGGGAACCCCCTCCGACGATCAAGTCAGTATTGATCGTAATAGTATGAGCATTACAACGCTAGACATTGCATTAAACTACAAAGTATTACTAGTATAGAAGGTGGATTTGGTTGTGTCCTTTGATCGTATGGTACTACTCTTATTTATAATGTCTAAATCATGCATATGACTCTTGTATGTGCATGTACTACCTTGCCATGATGTGATTGCATATCTTACATAATATACTTTCTTTGCATGAAGTATGTGTATTTGCACGTTATCTTCGCATGAAGTATGTGTGTTGTTGGTTATATTAGGGTTTCCCAGATCAGGGTGTAGATAATCAATGGTACCGGATATTCACTTGAAATCGTGTTATCACTTTCCAATAGAAACTATTCGACCCTATGCCTGGGTTACACGAATATCTCTATGGGATAAGACCAAGTGATGTTCTTGTTTTAGGCACAAATCAAGAACTAAATCGTATTCAAGTGTTTAGGGTTTGTGTGTTGTATATCCATGCAGTTATGTTATGACCTCTATTTATAATAGAGATTACTCAAACCCTAGCCAATGGAATTATGTATAATTAACGGCCCATTAATTATATCATAATAGTTTCCATAATAGCAGGAATCAGTGGTTAAAACGAGCAGTACAGTAGAACGGTTTGTATTAACACTACAAGCAGAAACGTAATGATTCGCAAGAAACCAACGTTTAATATAGTTTCCAAGAAATACGCAAGAAATACGTATTACCCGGGTCGTTTCGTGTGAAGGTGTGAATGGAAATTCGATTTCCGAGACGAAAAACGTGTAGTGAATGAAATTAA
>LBNU01027908.1:23349-36150 GCA_014162995.1 Artemisia annua | reverse complement strand
TCGTTTTAGTATATTATTTTTCCAAATAATTTCTAAATAAGAAATTACCCGGGTCGTGTCCGTGTGAAGGTTAAATGGAATATCGATTTCCGAATCGTAAAACGTGTAGTGAAAAAAAAATTGTAAAAGTGATAACGATGAGAATTACACTAATGATAATCAAATAAAACACAATCAAGTATTATGAAAAGCAAATCACGTATTCAAAGCACACGTAAGCTAAAAACGTAATTACGAATTAATAAACGTGAAATAAACGTAACGTAACAAATAAAAACGTGAAATTAATGCAAATCTAATTCTAGGGATGCAATTTAAATTTTTAAACACTAAAAATGATAAAAGAAAATTTTTAGAAAAAGAAAATAATTATTTTTGGCTTTTTATTTTTATTTAAGAATTAAAAACTATTTTTGTATTTTAGTGTATTAAAAGAAAATTAAACTAATTAGCAAATAAAAGATTAAATCTACAAATATAATTTTTTAAAAATCTTACTGAACTAATAACTAATTTTAAAAATAAAAATGAAAGTTATTTTTGTCTTTTTGTGATTTAAATTTAATTAACAAGTAATTAAAAATCAAGAAAAATGAAAAAGAAATACTAAAACTATTCTAAAAATTATGAAATTTTTATGGAAAATCTAAAATTATATTCTAAATCTACTGTAAAAAGGAATTTGGAAAATTAAGCAGTTAAGTGCTTATTTGAACCAAAAAGCAGTTTCAAAAAGTGCTTATTAATAAGCAGTTTGACCAAAAGTGGTCAAACTTTCAGAAAATGTTCTTTAGACTCAATTAAGCTCAGAAACACTCAAATATGACCAATAATGAACTCAGTTAATGCAATGTAAAGCAAAACAGATTCTATTAAGCACTAAATAAGCCAAATAAGCACAGTTGAGTACCAAAAAGCTCAAGACAGTGAAAATAGCTCAAACAAACTTAATGATACTCAAATGGATCACTGGAATAAAGATCACAAGCATTTACAACCAAATTCAATCAAGATGAAAATTCAGCTTATATTCAAAATGGGACAGATTAGCAGGTAGAAATTAAGCACTTTAATAAGCT
Organism: Artemisia annua; assembly: GCA_014162995.1. Lineage (NCBI taxonomy): Eukaryota > Viridiplantae > Streptophyta > Magnoliopsida > Asterales > Asteraceae > Artemisia > Artemisia annua. The sequence continues at coordinate 35,071 of LBNU01027908.1, read as the reverse complement.
CAGAAATGGAAAACTTTGGTTGATTCTTAAATTCAGCTAGCTTATCAGTGTTTTGCCCCAAGAACATCACAGAAAGCTTCACTAATAAGCTAGATACAAGCTTGAGAAGTTGGGCTTGTGGACTGTTGTACAATGGAACAGGGTATGCTATTGAGCAGATGGCTCACTTTGAGTCCAATTTTAGATAAGCAAATAAGCTTCAAACTGAGAACTAATTGTTGTCACAGATGCACAAGCTTCCAATTTACCCAAATCAACAAACAAATTGGATTTCCAAACAAGATTCAACCCTACAAATGCTCACAAAGATCTGTCCAAATCTGTGTTAAAAAATATTTTTGACTTTTTATTTTTATGCCAACTTTGACTAATGTGAACTATGATTACTCCTAACTAACTGTGAATGATGTTTTAAACTAGAAATTTGATTATGTTTAGCTACTCTAACAGATTATGAAGCAACTACTTTGATTAAACACTTAAAATTCTTAACAGATTATGAAACTAAATGACTAACTTAGTGATTTTGACTTTTCTAATTAAACTACTGAATTTTATGCTTTAAATCTCCTAAATGAATCTAATGTGTTATGTCTAAACTATAGCTAACCTCAGAAATACACTAGAACATAGAATCAAAACCTAAACCAAACACTCCTTATGAAACTGTTATGCAAAATTTATGAAGCAACTATGTGATCTAAATTACCAAGCCACCAAACAAACTGTGATAAAGATCTAATATACTGATAGAAGCTCAAAACCACAAATCTCAGACCTCAGTTATCACAGATACTCAATCAACAACTTGAATCAAATAGATGAAACAGTAATTATGAACTTGATATCAAACTCAAACCAATCAAATGTAAATGATGAAATCAACTAAAATTAAGCATTAACCAAACTATATGAACAACAATAAGCAATAATAAACAGACAAATTCAGAACTGAACTACTATGCTATGATTTAGAGGAATTGTAAATATCAAAGGACTTACAAGACACCCTCAGCAAGAACAGAGAGTTATCCACAGTAGCCTATCTCTATGATAGGCTGAGACCTTCCAAATCAATCTCAACTTATCTGATTCCTTCTTCTGAGTCAAAACAGCTTATGGAATAAGCTGTTTGACTTTTGTTGACTGTTTGGATTTTGAGAAATTTTGACTAAGCAATACCCTACACCACTCACAGAAGCTATGAAAAGCTAATATGAGCTTTAACTATATAGAAAACAAGCTTATTGAAGCTTGGTTTGGATTTATGAAAATATTTTTTTAATTTTTTTTTTTATTTTTCTGATTTTTTTTATGTTTTTTTTATAAGATGAACAACTATGAAATACTTTGTATTAAATTTAACAAACTTTAACTCTAGATATTTGATAAAACAGTAATAAACTAATAATGCTAAAGTTAAACTAATAAGAGATTAAGAATAAACTTGAGAAACTTAAACAAAACAAAAGAGTAAACTACTATTTCATTAATAAAATTCTGAGATTACAATTTAGAAATCAAGTTTAACAGAGTAACATTACATAAAACCTACACAAAGATTACTGAATAATAATTGTATATATGGATCGATTATTAAACTGTTTACAGACACTTGTTTATATAGGCCCTTTACCGAACCATTGTGACCATTCACCAACAGACATAACCGCCTGTAACTACCTTTCTAACTAACTATAACTACCTTCAACCGCTATTCGGTTATTAACTAACAAACTAACATGTTCAGCCCTCAGGCTTTACGTTTATAACATACTAAGTACACAAATATTTGATTTACATGGATTAATAAGTTAGTATTCAACACTCCCCCCTAATTTATTAATCCATGCCTTCGATATCTTCAAACTGCATTATCTTTATCTTTGAACTTTGGCTTGCTTCCACTTCCTTTGTTTTTGTCTTTAACACGAACTATGTCCTGAATTTCCTCTTATTTTACTTTCTTAAAATCAACAACCATTTCAATGGTTGCTACTACTGGTACAAACTTATCTGGCACTGCATTAAGTAATTCCGTAATTTTGTTTGTTCATCAAACGTCAATCCACATGTAGCAGCCTTTATAATAATACTCATCAATTTCCCGACAAATGAATCTATTGTTTCATCTTCTTTCATTATGAGTCTCTCAAATTCTGATTTTAGTTGTTGCGAGTGTGCATGTTGGATGTCTTTTGTTCCAATAAATCTGGCCTTTAGTGAGTCCCAAATTTCTTTCGCTATTCCACATCCTGCAACTTGCATTTGCAAATCTTCTGGTAACCCTTGAAATAGGTATGCTGACGCCGAACTATCCTTTTTTACATCAATCTCTTTTGATGTACTTGTTCCTTCTACTAAATCCCATACTCCATTTGCCAATAGTATCTTCTTCATTCTTAATGCCCATAATGTATAGTTCGTATTGTTTAGAACTGGGCACTGATATGATGGTAATGATGAGGCGAAAAGTGTTACACTTTTAGGGGTCATTTAAGCCCTAATCCGTAATTATTTGATCAAATATTGCCTTAAATCGTTCCTATTGTCATTTTAGGTACTTTGGAGAGGAAAGTTGGAAAAGGAAGCATTTTGGACATTTTTTAAGCATAAAAGTGAAGAAAACAAAAAAGTCTCAAAACCAAGCTGAAAACAGTACCTGACGGCGTCACTCTTTACGAGGTGACGGCGTCACGCTTTGACAAAGAGGTGGATGATTTTTACACTAGACGTCCCAGAAAGATTTTGGAAGAATTACACGTGACGGCGTCACGTGTAAATGGGAGTAGGCCGTCACGTTATAGCTCAAAGGGAGACGGCCCAGAGACATTTAAAGGGGGACAGCGTCAAGAGTAGATCTGAGTAATCCGAGATAGTTTTGGCGGCGAGGTGACGGCGTCACACTCTAAAACGTGACGCCGTCAGATTGTAAAATCTATATATATTCTTCTAATTTTCATTCATTAGGTGTGCAACTTTTGGGAGAACTTTAGGGATAAACCCTAGTTCGTAAAANTGTTCCAATAAATCTGGCCTTTAGTGAGTCCCAAATTTCTTTCGCTATTCCACATCCTGCAACTTGCATTTGCAAATCTTCTGGTAACCCTTGAAATAGGTATGCTGACGCCGAACTATCCTTTTTTACATCAATCTCTTTTGATGTACTTGTTCCTTCTACTAAATCCCATACTCCATTTGCCAATAGTATCTTCTTCATTCTTAATGCCCATAATGTATAGTTCGTATTGTTTAGAACTGGGCACTGATATGATGGTAATGATGAGGCGAAAAGTGTTACACTTTTAGGGGTCATTTAAGCCCTAATCCGTAATTATTTGATCAAATATTGCCTTAAATCGTTCCTATTGTCATTTTAGGTACTTTGGAGAGGAAAGTTGGAAAAGGAAGCATTTTGGACATTTTTTAAGCATAAAAGTGAAGAAAACAAAAAAGTCTCAAAACCAAGCTGAAAACAGTACCTGACGGCGTCACTCTTTACGAGGTGACGGCGTCACGCTTTGACAAAGAGGTGGATGATTTTTACACTAGACGTCCCAGAAAGATTTTGGAAGAATTACACGTGACGGCGTCACGTGTAAATGGGAGTAGGCCGTCACGTTATAGCTCAAAGGGAGACGGCCCAGAGACATTTAAAGGGGGACAGCGTCAAGAGTAGATCTGAGTAATCCGAGATAGTTTTGGCGGCGAGGTGACGGCGTCACACTCTAAAACGTGACGCCGTCAGATTGTAAAATCTATATATATTCTTCTAATTTTCATTCATTAGGTGTGCAACTTTTGGGAGAACTTTAGGGATAAACCCTAGTTCGTAAAACACTGTATTTTCAGGGGTTTTTCACCCTTGAGACCTTGATGTTCAATTAAAGATAAGTCTCCTTTCAAATCAATCAATATGTCTATGTGTTGTTTGATTATATCTTATGCTTGTATTTACTTTAACATGCTAGGCTAGGTTTTTCTTGTGTTTGCTTGGATCTAATGAAACCTAGCTATTGATTACATGTTGTTGGTTTGTTTGTGATTGTTGTGGGTGGGTGAAGTCGATGTTAGGCTTAAGAAAACTGGCTAACCTCCTATACGGTAACTTGCTTGAACGACTTAAGAAACATGAATCGGATGTGTACTACGATTATATGGTTGTATTTAATGCATAAGCGAATTCTAGTGATCCAATGTTAGGAGCTTTTAGTCGGCTCAACATAGGAGTGAAGTAGGAGCTTATAGAGTTAGGGAAGATTGTACACGGCCCTACGAATGGTTTAAAGGAATAAAACCCATCGTCCACACAATTACAACAAACCAATCAACCGGTAAAAGATAGCTAGGGAGTAAGGAAATCTAAGTAAACACATTTTTCTCTCATATAAGTTTCACAACAATTTTACTTTTTCTTGTTATTTTATTTTATTTGCATAAGTAGTTATTTGGGTAAGTTGACTAGCAACTAATTCTGCCCACTCTTCCAAATACCCGAGATTTTACTTGCTTTCATAAAATATAAAAATACAAAAAGAATCATCCCTCAACCCTTAGACCTAAATTAGAGTAGTTTTCAATCCTAACGACACTATTCCCCGAGAGAACGATCAATCCCCCGGTACTTGCCACTTCACTATACTACATCGGTCAGGTACACTGCCTGGTGGAGGTTGTAAGCTTCTCAAGATCCCTTGAGAGGTAAAACCTAATTGCGAAGGTTGCAAAACCCACGCATCAAGTTTTTGACGCCGCTGCCGGGGAATAGTTATTGCTTAGGTTGAAAATTTTATTTTTACTTAGGTCTACTCATTAGATTCCATTCTAGTGAGATTTTTATTTTTATTTTTCTAGGTTTTCTTTAGTCTATCTTTTTCTTTGTGCTTTTGTTCGTAATACTTCTTCATGAGTAATATCGATCGTTTGGTCTCTGTTATTCGTGTTTTTCGTCGTAGGAACTTCCAACTACCCAACCTGCCCCTATTGTTGAAAACGAAAACCCACCAAATCTGTCACCCAATCATCACTTTAATAACAATTCTGATATGGACGAATCTGACCAAGACACCGACCATGAAAATGGCCCTTTTTATTATTTGTCGGATTCCGATGAGGACTTAAGGGATGGGGAAGTGATAGATGATCCTAAGGGAGAAGAGGGAGCTAACCCTCTCAAGTATGTTGACCCAAGAACAAGGATTGAGAAAGATAGTTTGTTTAATATGCAATTTCCTTGTAAAATTGGATTTAGGAGCTTCGATGCTTACCTTAACTCGTCTTTACCTATGAACATAATCTCACGCACTGAATATAATAGAATCATGGTGAATCAGTTAGAGTAACAAGGAGATAATATTGTTGCTAGAACTAAAACATTGCATGTGTTTGTTGGGAGCATTGTTTATTTAGTTAACTTTATGGTTATGGAGAATCTAGGCGAGTTTGTTGATAGTAACTTAACCCAAGTTGTGTTTGGAAAACCCTTCAAAAGGATAACCAAATTAGACGAAAAACTCATGGAAGGGTTAATTACATTTTCAGACGGGGATGAAGATTTTGTGTATCAAATGCCCCGTGCACACCCTAGGTATAAGAATTTTTCTATTGAGGGATGTAATAGGCTCCCCCCTCTAGATATGTTGAGTGAGAAGGACATAAGAAAAGGGCTCAAATATCCTCATGAAAAGAATAAGAGGTATTATCGCGGATGTTTAGAGCTAAGTGATGACTAATAAGAGAGATGAGGCAACAATTAGGTGGCTCACACTTGGATACGTGAGCATTAGTGACACTAGGTGAACGTGACTTTGAGTCTAGCTACAAGACTCGTTAATAAAGAAAAGCGCTTCTTGGGAGACAACCCAAGCTTTATTTGTTTTGTGTGATTGTTTATTTGATTTTATTTGTTTCCGTATGTTTGTTTTATTTTTATCTCTAATAATTCATGTTTCAAATTAAATTGTGAAAATGCTTTATTTTGTTTTTAACTTCGTCTTAACTACATATAAAGGTATTTTGCAAAAAGATAAGTGTAAGGGAAATCTAAATTTGTTTATAAGAACGAATTGGACATGAATTGTAGCGATATAAAATGAACATATATATTAGTATTTGTTTGAGTCAAATGCTTGTATCGAGTTATAATGAAATTTTGCAGGATTCCAGGAATTAAGGTAATTGTTTTTCCAGAAATTTTCCAGAAACTAAACATAAGAATTATGTCAGATCAATTCTGACATCGTCAGGTACTGATTCCAGAAAAAGTTTTTAAAATTTAGTTTTTCTGCCGGATTATAAAAATTACTGCATCTTTAATTCCAGGAATCTGCAAAACTTTCATTCCACAAGCATTATATCCTTATATAGATTTTGCCGCCGATTTTACGCAAGGTTTGCCTAGATTGTTTTCTCAGGTTTAACAGGTTACATTGGACAAGAAGATGAACATGGAATCAAGTTCATGACATCAAGCTTTTGGCGTCGCTTTGATCTTGGAGCTTTTACATCATCTTGGAAGAAGATCTAACCATGTTACCACATGATCCACATCAAACGAATCAGGGGAGTATTTGTTTCATTCTTTCATTTTCTTTACTTTTACATCTTTTATGTGAACATTGGGGACAATGTTCGGTTTAAGTGTAAGGGGGTAAATGAAAACACCTTAGAAAATGCTATTACGCTTGATTTTTGTTTTGTTTAGTGGTAGATGCGTAATAAAACTGAGAGAAATATTTGTTAGGGCAATTTTAGCGCCAAATTTAAAATTTTTTACAACATATAGGAGTGAAACTTTAGGCATAATAAGCGTCTCATGGATAGGAGTTGTATTACTAGCACAAAAAAACTGTACCACTCAAAAAGTCCCCCAAATATGTGAGGTTCACCCCTAGAATTGTTAGGAAAAGCATTCATTGTTGGTGCTTGAGTGTGTACCAGTAGTTTATAGATTCTAGAACTTGCGTTAGTGACCATCCCAAAAACCACAAGTGAGACTACATTCGTGTAGTTAGATTTACTACATGATAAGAGGCATTAGGATAAACCATGTTTTACACCCGTATTATAATTACATTGACTTCATTGGTCAAGTAATTCTCCCACACCTTAGCGATGTACTCATTTTTAGTACACGATACCCCTAGTACACCCCTCAGAGCCTATCTTTTCGTTTCTAACTTTAAGCATCTTACTTAAAGGAAGAATTTGTTTACAATCCACTCCAAATATACACCCAAATAGCTTTAGCCTACCTTGTATGCACTCATCTTTAGTGCATTATTGTTACATGTTTAAACCCTTTGTTAATTGTCTAATTGATTACATGGTTGCTAAGTCGAGTCATATCTTTGTACATATTATTTTGGGATGATTGGGACTCATGGGTAAAGTACTAATGTAATGGAGTACTGGGGAAGAAGTCAATTATTACCCCCACATGTGCGTTAATGTTTCAAAGTACTCCAAGTTTTTCAATTATCTTAATTCGAGTCATTAGAATAGTTAATTGTAAAGTATGTAAAAGTTCAAGTGTAAGGGGAGAACCGAGGCCCCTATGATGTATTATCTTGGATGGTAGGGTAAGAGTGTATGCAAAAAAAAATGGAAAAAGAAAAGTAGAAAAAACATACGGACTACCATCGCGTTTCATTTTATCTTTATTTATGTTTATGTTATTTTCTTTTTAGCTTAAGTCGAGTCGAGTCTTGGCTTAGCAACGCTGCATTGTGCATGTATTTGATCAAGATAATTAACTCGCCACCACTAAAAATACCCTTTATTCCAACAAAACCGTTTTTATCATATCCCTACACCTAACATTACAACCCTTGAAAAGCCCTCTTTGATAGTTTATCTTAGGTGCTTACGCCTAGTGGAGGAGGTTTTTGATCCTTTCCCAAGCCTATGGTAATCTATTTGCTATGACAGGTAGTGAGTGATATTTCTTCCATTTCCATTTAGTTATATAGGTTTATAACACCCGAGAGATGAGAGTATCCAAACACTATTTGTGAGGTGCTAGTGTATGATTTCCGTGCTTGTTATGACTAGGGTGGAATAACTATTTGTTTTAATTACTTTTATATTAGTGTTAAATGATCCCTAGCTCATATTTTGATTGGAATAAAAGCGCATTTGCTTGAGGACAAGCAAATCTCAAGTGTAAGGGTATTTGATGAGGCGAAAAGTGTTACGCTTTTAGGGGGTCATTTAAGCCCTAATCCGTAATTATTTGATCAAATATTTCCTTAAATCGTTCCTTTTGTCATTTTAGGTACTTTGGAGAGGAAATTTGGAAAATGAAGCATTTTGGACGTTTTTGGAGCATAAAAGTGAAGAAAACGACAAAGTCTCAAAATCAAGCTGAAAACAGTACCTGACGGCGTCACTCTTTACGAGGTGACGGCGTCACGCTTTGACAAAGAGGTGGATGATTTTTACACTAGACGCCCCAGAAAGATTTTGGAAGAATTACACGTGACGGCGTCACGTGTAAATAGGAGTAGGCTGTCACGTTATAGCTTAAAGGGAGACGGCCCAGAGACATTTAAAGGGGGACGGCGTCAAGAGTAGATCTGAGTAATCTGAGAGAGTTCATGACGCCGTCAGATTGTAAAATCTATATATATTCTTCTAATTTTCATTCATTAGGTGTGCAACTTTTGGGAGAACTTTAGGGATAAACCCTAGTTCGTAAAACACTGTATTTTCAGGGGTTTTTCACCCTTGAGACCTTGATGTTCAATTAAAGATAAGTCTCCTTTCAAATCAATCAATATGTCTATGTGTTGTTTGATTATATCTTATGCTTGTCTTTACTTTAACATGCTTGGCTAGGCTTTTCTTGTGTTTGCTTGGATCTAATGAAACCTAGCTATTGATTACATGTTGTTGGTTTGTTTGTGATTGTTGTGGGTAGGTGAAGTCGATGTTAGGCTTAAGAAAACTGGCTAACCTCCTATACGGTAACTTGCTTGAACGTTTTAAGAAACATGAATCGGATGTGTACTACGATTATATGGTTGTATTTAATGCATAAGCGAATTCTAGTGATCCCATGTTAGGAGCTTTTAGTCGGCTCGACATAGGAGTGAAGTAGGAGCTTATAGAGTTAGGGAATATCGTACACGGCCCTACTAATGGTTTAAAGGAATACAACCCGTCATCCACACAATTACAACAAACCAATCAACCGGTAACAGATAGCTAGGGAGTAAGGAAATCTAAGTAAACACATTTTTCTCTCATATAAGTTTCACAACAATTTTACTTTTTATTGTTATTTTATTTTATTTGCATAAGTAGTTATTTGGGTTAGTTGACTAGCAACTAATTCCGCCCACTCTTCCAAATACCCGAGATTTTACTTGCTTTTATAAAATATAAAAAATACAAAAAGAATCATCCCTCAACCCTTAGACCTAAATTAGAGTAGTTTTCAATCCTAACGATACTATTCCCCGAGAGAACGATCAATCCCCCGGTACTTGCCACTTCACTATACAACATCGGTCAGGTACACTGCCTACTGGAGGTTGTAAGCTTCTCAAGATCCCTTGAGAGGTTAAAACCTAATTGCGAAAGTTGCAAAACCCACGCATCAGGTAACGATGTGGCGAAAACAACTTTGTTTTTGTTTTTATATCCCGTTATATCTTTCGATTTGATTTTCTTCTAAAACTAATATAATTTTAATAACAGTCGAACTTAAAACTTCTGCCTAATTCTCAAACGATTCTAACGTATTCTTAACGCGAATTGTAATGGGAAAATTTTAATTTTTAATCTATTCCACTAATAGAAAAAAAATGTTAAAATTAATATCACAGGTATTATAAATAAAACCTGTATATCTTGTGTTGCCCCCTTTGATGTAATACTTGGCAGGCCCTTTGTGCGTTCTTAGGCCCAAACACAACAACCCAACACAACTGTTCCTCTCTCCTTTCTTTATCAAAAAACACGCTTCTTCCTTTATGCAGATTAGGGCTAAAACACAGTTGCCCCTTTTCTTTCTTCTGATTCTCTTCTAATGAAACTGTGGTGGTGGTTAATCGGTGTTTCACTTTTCTTCTCTAGTAATGACGGTTACTCTTGTCTGTTTTCTTTTCCGGCAAGCACATGGTGGTGGTTTCACACAACCGAGTACGTCTTTCTCTTTCTTTCTCTGATTCGATCTTTACTCGATCAAATCGTGTTTCTTTCTTAATTGATTCCTCCAAATCAAAAAACTCTTCCCTGTCTCTCTCTCTTCTTGATTAATCGGTATGCGCACGGTCTGTTTCTTCTCTTGATTGATTCCCTAAATCAATCTGTCTCGTTCCCTTTGGTTCGAACCTTGGCTCTGATACCACTGTTGGCACACAATTATAGAATTTCTAGGATCGAAATTACTGAATAATAATTGTATATATGGATCGATTAAACTGTTTACAGACACTTGCTTATATAGGCCCTTTAGCGAACCATTGTAACCTTTCACCGACAGACATAACCGCATGTAACTAACTTTCTAACTAACTATAACTACCTTCAACCGCTATTCGGTTATTAACTAACAAACTAACATGTTCAGCCCTCAGGCTTTACGTTTATAACATACTAAGTACACAAATATTTGATTTACATGGATTAATAAGTTAGTATTCAACACTAAATATCCGATCTTTTGTATATGTCTAATGATCTAAGCATATTTTTCATCTGTTAATTATGTTAATCTTTTGTATATGTCTAATGATCTAAGCATATTTTTCATCTGTTAATTATGTTACTTTTGATGATGAAATTGTAATCATGGTGATATTGCAGTCATTTAGTATTCAACACTAAATATCCGATCTTTTGTATATGTCTAATGATCTAAGCATATTTTTCATCTGTTAATTATGTTACTTTTGATGATGAAATTGTAATCACTAGTGAGCCGGTTTTCTTCTCCTTCCATATCTGCAATCAACCTCTAATATTCATTCAACACATTTGTAACAAGAACCATTTATATTGAATCTATAGGTATCCCAGTGATCTAATTGATAGAGCTAAAGTCCACTCAGTTTTAGACTGGCATCATTGCAACTTACGTAGAGGTTCAGGTGATACCATCTGTCCATCTCTAAAATTTTCCATCTATATGTAAACTTTTTCAAATGATTATATAATATACTCGTATGGTTGGTTTGGTGTTTTCTGCTTTCAGTTGGACTTCTTATGCTCACTACCTTTGGATCAGTATTTTCGGGCATCCCTTTAGACCATGGAGCAATCAAAGAAGCTGAGAAGAAACTTGCGAAAGCATTGTCAATGATTGAAGATTATTGGCTAAAAGACGGAAACTTTTTGTTGGAAGATCTCAACCATCAATAGCAGATTTCTCCTAGTATATAACCTTTTGGAGCTTGTGGTAACAACTTTATAAATCTGATTAACATTTCATTATTTTTCTGTTTCTCAGTTCTTAATCTTTTTGCTTAATTAATTCTGAATCAAAACACAACATTTCATGTGTTTCCAGCTTCTGAATGATAATGTAACACCTGGTACTTTTCCTAAAACCCATTTCTAGCCAAACTTCTATTTTCGTACCTGAGATACTTTTAAATTTTTAATGCATGTTAAATTGGGCTTGAGAAGCGTGAGATATATTTGGGAACGCGAATTTATTCCTTGATTGACTCAGCACAACCTAGAAAACTCGAATTGTATTGCATTTGCCAAATTA
>LBNU01027906.1:159865-193508 GCA_014162995.1 Artemisia annua | reverse complement strand
AAAACTCGAAGGAGGATTATTAGTACCAATATCACATTGAATCTTATGCATAGCCTCATCAAAATTCCTATGCGCATTAGCAAGCAATTGCTCCACATTATGCTGTGTCACAGCATCACCTTGGGAAGCAACCGATCCACCCAAATTCCTGTTTCTTTCACCAGCCTCAGAATCATTCGTACCATGGTTCCTAGGCTGATACTCATCAGCGTTTCCAGCGTTACGAGCATTCAATGCATCACCATCAACATTAGCAGTATTATTAGTATCATTGGACACACTCGTGTTGTTTAAAAATCCTTTATTCATCTCTCAAAACCCTCACGCAACAAACCAATTAAAGACAGCCAAGAAAAGAAAACCCTAACTTGAGTAGTTAGGGTTTACAACAAATCGTACCACAGAATCAACCACCAACCATCGGATCGATTAAGAATTTAATCGATTAGCAATAATCTGGAAAAACGAATCCCTAACAATATAACAAAATCGACTAGGAGGACCCTGAATCGATTTGGAATTAAGAACCCTAAATCGACTTAAACAAAACACCTAAAAACAATATGAAAAGTGCAGCGACTTAGATGAAGTAATGATATAACTCACTAATTCAACGAATTCGAGCAGAGAACATATGATTAGAGGAGTTTTAGGAAAACCGATTAGGAGTTAGGGATAAGTTTTGTCGCCAGAGAGAGAGATCGACTTTATGTTACTAACTAATTTTTTCAATATTTTTCTCGCATATTTCCACTTTTCCAGTACGCATTTAGGTTTTTAGGATTATTTGCATTTCTGTATTTGTTAATACTGTTTTATTATCATTCCAAGCAATCATTAGTGTAAAATCAAATCCAAATCTTTATCTGGTTACTATTCCCAAATCACTCATTCCCAAAACGTTTCCAAAACACAATTTCAATCTCGCTGGGACATAACGACTCGGGGATACACTGTGCTTACACCGGATCATAAATTGATCTCTCCTCTCTCAGATTTGACTCGTTGACCACACCTGGTTAACTGGTTAGTTTGGGAGGAGTCAGTAAAGCTTAAGTGAGGAACAAGTTATGGGCTTATGAACTAGGGGTGCTTACACTGATGAGATGATCACTCAGTGAATGGGCAAAAGCTCAAGGGTACTCAATAAGCTAAAACAAAGATGCAGGCAAACAAACACAATCCATAACACATATAAATAGCATTATGACCACAATCAATAACCAAGAATCATTCATGAACAAAGAGAATCAACAAGCTTAGCATACTGATGAAAGACAGAAGCAATAGTGGTCTAAAAGGCTAATAAGGAGTACCAAATAAGCTAGGAAATAAGCACACAGGGGAAATATGAGGGCACATCTACAAAGACATCCTAAGAGGCTATTCAGAACAACAAAAATCAATTAAATTGGTCAACAAATGAGCATTGTGTGGCCAAATGAACAAAGGGTGAAACTGGGTGTACAGGGGAGGTTATAAGCCCAACAGACAACTTCAAGACCAAATTACTATGACCAAATGATGTTCAAAATCCAAATTTTCTTTTGATTCAGACTCACAAGCAACCAAATATTACAAATCAACAAGAAATTAGCAGTCTCAATCAGTATTAAACCCTACAAATGATCTCAAAGATCTGTCCAATTTTACAGTCTTGGTTTTTGACTTTTGAGAAAAATACTCCTAAGTTGACTTTTGTTAGTTTCTACTGAATCCTAGGGCTTGATTATGTTGTAATAAGTAGAAATGATAGTGAAACACTCAATGCTAACAACTTATGAACCAAAATTAAAGATTATGGCATTCACAAACTTAACTGTGAATCAAAGTATAAGATTAAAAACCATTTTGACTTTTTACTTGAGGAACACTGACTTTTTATGCTAGAACTGAGCTATTAGAACATATAGAAACATGCAACAACCAGAGACAACACATGAAACAAAGTTGAGACCCACCTATTCTATTGATCCAAACACCCCTTTACAGAGATCTGTGTGGACTTTTTCAAAGAAAAATGAGGATTTAGACCATGACTTGAATGCAGAAAGGTTTATTATGATGAAATGAGGTTACTTAAGCATAAATACTCAGACAAGGATACCTTATACTTGTAAATTACTAATAAGCCTAGATTGACAGTGGAATCTAAAAACTAGAGCAATATGAGATCCAATGAACAAATGAGAGTACAATAGCATCAAACTAACTTAAATACACCAGATAAACCCTACTAAACACAGATAAACATATAGAATCTATTCTACAGTAACTATGAATAAAAATGGAAAGTTGCTTACAAATTGCTCCAAGCACAGAACTGAGAACTAGGACCCAAGAACTATCCTAACACCTCCCATGAGGCACTAAACCAAGCTATTCATCATTCACCATGCTCCAATCTTCTTCTTCACTTCTTTCTCTTTTTTTCAGTGGATTTTTCTTTATATTTTTTTTAAATTTTTGGTTTCTTAATGTAGAACTTGTTTAAACACTTCCTAGGATTATAAAAACTTTTAACTAAGCTAAGTGAACCAAAAGGAACAGTTTAACTTCATTTTAACACTAAATACACCTTAATGAGATTTTTATGAAAATGTACCAACAACAATTGAGAACTGAAAATGACTTGGATTAATATTAAAGATTGATGGAAATACAATGAGAACACTGAATACAAGCTCCTTAAACTAAGTTTTATAACTAAAAATGGAAATTACATTAATTCGACATAAATTTAAGCTAAATATACCACACCCTTGTCTTCTCTGCTCCTTCTTCTATTTATAGGCACCAATTAGGGTTCCTGCATCTCTCTGTGTCTTTCCCACTTCATCTGAGCCATTGGATTAGTCTACAAATGATCTGAGCCGTTTAAGTTGTTTTGGCGCCAAAATGGGATAAGACAAATTGGGCTGTTTTATAGCAATTGGGGGGTGGCATTAAATGCGTTTGTTTTGTTAGGTACATGGTGGGGGTGAGTGGTTTGGGCGGTGGGATGGGATGGTGATGGTGGGAGTGGTGGAGGTGACAGGATGCAGAAGCAAGTGGGAGGGAAGGGGTGAAGGGGGTGATGAGTTTGACTAGGTGTTTGACCGGTGGGATTTTTATAAATAAAAAGGAAGTGGGCCTGGTTTGTTGGGCTGGCAGGGGTAAAGGGCCAAGGTTATTAGTGGGTTTGTTTTGAATTTGGGTTAAATAAATAAGGACTAGTTTGGTTTAGTAGAAAGCATAAGCCCAAGGACTTAGTATGACATTTCTGAAAATTGAGGGATCAAAGCTGCAAAATTCCCAAAGTTAACACAAAGACCATTCTTGCTAAGTTGAATAACCCAAGGACCATAATTGATAATTCTCCACTTTTGAATTCCAGGGACCTGTTTTGCCAACTTGTGAAACTTCAGGGACCAAACATGTAAATTCTCCAAATTTTTCACCCAAGGACTATTTTTGCCAAAGATCACTAACACAAGGACCATAATTGATAATTTCCAAAAATTTTAATCCTAGGGACAATTTTTGACGATCTTGCAAAGTTCAGGGACCAGTTTTGTAAACTTTTGAAATTTTTCACCAAAGGACTAATTATGACAACTTGTGATTTTCAAAGGACTTTGGTTGTCTTTTCTTCCAAAACAAATGCTCAGGGACTAGATTTGACAAGTTTTGAAAGTTGAGGGACTGAAACTGCCAATTATGCAAACTTTGTTCGTTTTTCATTTGTTTTCAATCATTTTGNAGTGTAGTTTTTTGTTAAATCAAACGAATCTGCATAAAGGAGGTGGATTGGTGGATCTTGTGGAAGATCCTCAAAGTCTTGGTACACAACGGATGTGTGGTGGTTGGATGGGAGGACCCAACGAAATCTCGCGATGTGGGTCAGACGGGGTGGTTGAGGGGAGGTGGTAGGTTTCGGAGTGAGGGAGACTCGCTGCGTGGTGGTTGGGCTTGAACAGGGGGGGTGGTATCTGCTGGCATGAGCGGAGGTAAAGACGTGCTGGGGGCGTAGTTGGTAGATGGAGAGTAGGTGAAGGAAACTCACCTGAGTGGCTTTTGTGTGTCTACAGGGAGTGGAGAGTGCAAAAAGGTTTACTAAAAAGTGTTCACTCTTTGTATGGTGAATATTTGTCGTTTAGAGAGAGAAATACACCAAAGTGATTAGATGTCCTTGCATTTAAGTTAGGCCTGAAATGTTCAGTTACAGCCTAGATTGCAGAACATCAGTTATACATTCCGCGTGTAAAATTCAGGTAGCAAAGGCTGACAACAAATCCCCAAATAACACAGGAGCCGGTCACTCCTAACTGGGGCCTGAAAGGATTTTGAGTGAAGTGACTCTGTCTATGAGCACTTCTGTCATTATGTCATATTGATAATTCCAGTCACTGTGTGTTTTATTGAGCTAAGAAAGGAGAGAAAATTGACTAGTGGACTGTGTTGGGTGACCACTTGGAATGTAGTCTGCAACATGAACCAAACATGGAATTATCAATTTATACACACAAGAAATCACTAGACACCGAGACGACCATATTTTATTCAACAACAACACATAATACACATTACAATTACAATAGATCAAATTGTAACATTTACATCCAGAAATCTCATGACTTTACAATTGAAATTAGTAGAATGTGATGAAGGAGACCGTTGGAGACAGGGGCTCAATTTGGATTGATTCATACACTCCATTATCTATACATGTTTATGTGGTTTTTCTTATCAATATCAATATTTTTCACGGGAAATCATGTAAGAACTACAACCTCACTGTTGTCTAAGTACACAATATTGGTGGAAGCATATCTAATCCAATGAAATTTGTGGTGTGATGTGAATTGATTGGATTTTCAGGATTAAATAGCAAAAATAGAGATGCGTGACACTCATCATCAACCTGAGACAACGTATTTCAGCTCTCCCTTCCACTTCGTTCTAAACAAACCACCAAAAAAATTCAGTTTCCAAAACTATTGTTCACATTCAGTTTTGTGATCCAGGTTTTTGTATTGTGTAGAATTAAAGAAATGGTGCAGACAACAAAATGGCGACTTGATGTATGTAACCCAAGTTTTGTTTATGCTTACCCATGTCAACTAAATAGGGTTAATAACAATTGTCTCTCAAAGTTCTCTTATCATATACAAATTAAATTCACACGTTTTACTTTTTAGAACCTTTTTACAAGTAACCAACACAATATATTATATATACACCAAAATTCTATCTCACATGTTCTAAGTAGGACTTAACCGACAACCATTTATTTTGTCACTGTTATATTTGTTGCGATTTGCTATTATCTGATCTTCTACACATATATTCTGACCCATGGCAGAATGGAATTGAAAATGAAGAGTATAAAGTATAGCAAATATCACTCGAACTTATTTGATGGAATTACAAAGAGATTTTTCATTCCCCACCAAAAATATTTGTAGTTTAGTGACCGCTCAGTGACAACTTTTTGAGTTGGCCTTTTAAAACACATCATCATAATTATCCTATAAACCCACAGAATCAACATCTACATTATCATTGACTTGATCATTAGTTTCCTCTACATTAGCATGATCATCAAGTACCATATGAGACACTAATTCTTCATTTTCATGTACTCTCATTATCCTCCACATTATCAACACGTTGTTCATTTTCATGTACCCTCACATCCAAATTCATATCATTCGGTTCATAATCCTCTACCCTCAAAGAATTTTCAACTTCTTGTTCTTGACTAACATTTTAAGCAAAACTTACGTTAATACTACCAAAGACATCATCTATTTCATCAAGTTGTGTGTCTAATATTGGGAAAGAAGATTCTTGAGTAGGTAACTAAGTAAACCTAGACTCTTGAGTAGGTAATTCATTTAATCTAGGCTCTTGAGTAGGTGAATTAGTAAACTTACTAATTTCATCACTAACTTCTGGCTGCTGAGGGTTAAACATTTCCAAGAGTAACCTCTTAGGATGAATATTTCTAGAACTACTAGTACAAATTACACTAGAGTTACTAGTACCAACACCATTGTCCTCATCTATTTCATCAATAACAACATCCAATTGTCTGATTTGACTTGAAATAAGTTCCTACTTTGGGCACAACATGTTTTATGTACACTTCAATGACCTTATGCTAACCTATAAACTGACTTAAAAAACGTACGTCATCGTCACTAGATAAAGCATGCAACCCTACATGAAGATTCATACCAGGTTTAAGAAAGTTATAATACATTATCCTTCTATTTGTCCAACCTAGGTCCTGAACCATATTATCTAACTCATTAATCGAGAAGGTTTCAATATCGACCATATCAACAATACTTTTCTTACCCCCACGGTAGACCGTTCCAGGAAAAAATATGAACTCACCACCATGGTGTATCCTCATTGTAAACACATTAAGATGATTTTCTGCAAAATTCAAACAATAATTTGAACATAATCTTTAAAATATCAAGCAAATTACACCAAATAGAACAAAATAAAACCAACAGACAAAACTTCCTACAATCCTCCTTTGCAAATTCATACAGATTTTCATCACTCATTTGAAGATCTGTACCATGTATCTTCCATTTCAGAGTACCCACTGCGGGAACGATCATTGGAAGATTATGAATAATAATTGGGCAAATTATTAAAAAAAAGTATTATACTTGCCATTGTTTCATCTTCTGGGTAGCGAACTATTTTTTTTCATTTTGAGGGTATTTTTCTTTCAAATTCATCATCTTTAGGGTAATATGTGATATTTTTGCCCTTCGGGAAAAAAAATTTGTATTAGCTACGAGGGGCAAAAATGTCCAAAAATTTCGCAAAATACCCTAAAGATGATGAATTTGAAAGAAAATTACCCTCAAAATGAAAAAAAAATAGTTCGCTACCCAGAAGATGAAACAGTGGCAAGTATAATACTTTTTTTAATAATTTGCCCATAATAATTTGGGGAAAAAGATTAGGGTTTATGTGTGTGATATGGGAAAAGTTTTGAGATGATTTTGGTGAAAGATTTATTTGATAATGTGTTGAAAAAGGGATGATATAAGGCGGGAACAATGATATGACAAGTAGTCAGAGGATAGCTGAGAGAAAAGAACATAAATTAGAAAGACAAATTTGCCCTGGTGTGTGAGTTGCACGTGTGTTATGAGATAATGAGAAATCCTAACGACATTAGCAAATATGGACCATTTGCGTAATTTTTTGATATTTTAGACTCGCAAGGAGAAGTTTCGCGATTTTAAACTATTCGCGAAATCTAGGAAAAACACATGGACTAATGGTGTAATTTACTCTATATTTTTAAATCATTATTATTTAATTTAGATTATTTATAAATCATGTTTAATTTATTTAAGTCATTTATAAATCATTTAAATCATTTTTACTTAATTCAAAATAATTTTTTAATTCTTTTGGCGAGAACATGTTATCTCCAAAAGTATTTACATAATCAATTAGTGATTAGTTAAAATTTTGATTCGGTCAATGTTGGCCAACATCTTTGGCGAGGACATATCCTCTCTAAAGGGTTGGCGGGCTAAAAAGCTGGGAACAAATAGCCAAATTCAAAAAGTTAGGGAAAAAATGGGTCAACAATTTAGCGAGGACATGTCTTTTCCAAAAAGTTGCGTTGAAAAATTAAACTAATGGAACAGTCAAATACACTAATGGAAAAGGGGGACTTGAGAGTGTATAGGACCTTCAGCTCAATAAGTTAAGGTCCACACACTCGAACTAAGCCCAACTGCTACAACTCATCATGTTACGCCTAGGAAGTGGACTCTCAGGCCAAGCTCCTACTCCTGCCAAGCACTCCCAGGCAACAACAGTCCTAGGAACCTTCCCCATGACCGTTGCAACCATAAGACACATGCCACTACATCATNAACTATTTATTTTGTCACTGTTATATTTGTTGCGATTTGCTATTATCTGATCTTCTACACATATATTCTGACCCATGGCAGAATGGAATTGAAAATGAAGAGTATAAAGTATAGCAAATATCACTCGAACTTATTTGATGGAATTACAAAAAGATTTTTCATCCCCCACCAAAAATATTTGTAGTTTAGTGACCGCTTAGTGACAACTTTTTGAGTTGGCCTTTGAAAACACATCATCATAATTATCCTCTAAACCCACATAATCAACACCTACATTATCATTGACTTGATCATTAGTTTCCTCTACATTAGCATGATCATCAGGTACCATATGAGACACTAATTCTTCATTTTCATGTACTTTATTATCAACACGTTGTTCATTTTCATGTAACCTCACATCCAAATCCATATCATTCGGTTCATAATCCTCTACCCTCAAAGAATTTTCAACTTCTTGTTCTTGACTAACATTTTAAGCAAAACTTACATTAATACTACCAAAGACATCATCATTCTATTTCATCAAGTTGTGTGTCTAATGGTAGGAAAGAAGATTCTTGAGTAGGTAACTAAGTAAACCTAGACTCTTGAGTAGGTAATTCAGTTAATCTAGGCTCTTGAGTAGGTGAATTAGTAAACTTACTAATTTCATCACTAACTTCTGGCTGCTGAGGGTTAAACATTTCCAAGAGTAACCTCTTAGGATGAATATTTCTAGAACTACTAG
This sequence comes from Artemisia annua, assembly GCA_014162995.1. Taxonomy (NCBI): domain Eukaryota; kingdom Viridiplantae; phylum Streptophyta; class Magnoliopsida; order Asterales; family Asteraceae; genus Artemisia; species Artemisia annua. The sequence continues at coordinate 184,874 of LBNU01027906.1, read as the reverse complement.
TACAAATAACACTAGAGTTACTAGTACCAACACCATTGTCCTCATCTATTTAATCAATAACAACATCCATTGTCTGATTTGACTTGAAATAAGTTCCTACTTTGGGCACAACATGTTTTATGTACACTTCAATGACCTTATGCTAACCTATAAACTGACTTAAAAAAACGTACTTCATCGTCACTAGATAAAGCATGCAACCCTACGTGAAGATTCATACCAGGTTTAAGAAAGTTATAATACATTATCCTTCTATTTGTCCAACCTAGGTCCTGAACCATATTATCTAACTCATTAATCGAGAAGGTTTCAATATCGACCATATCAACAATACTTTTCTTACCCCCACGGTAGACCATTCCAGGAAGAAATATGAACTCACCACCATGGTGTATCCTCATTGTAAACACATTATGATGATTTTCTGCAAAATTCAAACAATAAATAGAACATAATCTTTACAATATCAAGCAAATTACACTAAATATAACAAAATAAAACCAACAGACAAAACTTCCTACAATCCTCCTTTGCAAATTCATACAGATTTTCATCACTCATTTGAAGATCTGTACCATGTATCTTCCATTCAGAGTACCCATTGCGGGAACGATCATTGGAAGGTTATGAATAATAATTTCGGGAAAAAGATTAGGGTTTATGTGTGTGATATGGGAAAAGTTTTGAGATGATTTTGGTGAAAGATTTATTTTATAATGTGTTGAAAAAGGGATGATATAAGGCGGGACCATTAATATGACAAGTAGTCAGAGGATAGATGGGAGGAAAGAACAGAAATTAGAAAGACAAATTTGCCCTCGTGTGAGTTGCACGTGTGTTAGGAGATAATGAGAAATCCTAACGACGTTAGCAAATATGGACCATTTGCGTAATTTTTTGATATTTTAGACTCGCAAGGAGAAGTTTCGCGATTTTAAACTATTCGTGAAATCTAGGAAAAACATAGGGACTAATGGTGTAATTTACTCTATATTTTTAAATCATTATTATTTAATTTAAATTATTTATAAATCACGTTTAATTTATTTAAATCATTTTTACTTAATTCAAAATAATTTTTTAATTCTTTTGGCGAGAACATGTCATCTACAAAAGTATTTACATAACCAATTAGTGCTTAGTTAAAATTTTGATTCGGTCAATGTTGGCCAACATCTTTGACGAGGACATGTCCTCTCTAAAGGGTTGGCGGGCTAAAAATCTAGGAACAAATAGCCAAATTCAAAAAGTTGGGAAAAAATGGGTCAAGAATTTAACGAGGACATGTCTTTTTCAAAAAGTTGCGTTGAAAAATTACACTAATGGAACAGTCAAATACACTAATGGAATAGGGGGACTCGAGAGTGTATATGACCTTCAGCTCAATAAGTTAAGGTCCACACACTCGAACTAAGCCCAACTGCTACAACTTATCATGTTACTCCTAGGAAGTGGACTCTCCCTGGCAACAACAGTCCTGGGAACCTTTCCCATGACCGTTGCAACCATAAGACACATGCCACTACATCAGTCGCTATGAAAAGAGCTGCAATCATGCATGGATCATTCCATGCATCTAATGAGACCAAAGGAGGCACGCCACGTGTCATCCCTTGTCTCTCCACTGGATGTCCACCATTTGGACCATACTAGAAATTTGGATGGACTCCCAAGGAGGGTGCGAAACCCTAAGGCTATCCTTATAAATAGATGGTGCATTCTCTCAAATGAACCAACTTAGCTTCACCACATACACTAAGTGAATTTTCACAATTCACTTCGGCTACTCCGATAAGTGTTACCCCAGCTCATGACTCCGTTCACACTTCGGGGTCCTTACCGAATTAGGGAAACCAAATCGGATAGCCGCCTTAACCCTCCAATACGTACCTTACGTAAACATTTATAAATTATTTATATTTAATTCAAAATACATTGTTAATTACTTGTGACGAGGACATGTCATCTCTAAAAGTATTTACATAAACAATTAGTGCTTAGTTAAATTTTTGCTTCGGTCATCGTTGATCAACGCCATGTCCTTTCCAAAAGGTTGACGGACTAAAACACTGGAAACAATTAACCATAATCAAAAAGTTGGGGAAAAAAGTAGATCAACCATTTGACAGACGTGTCTTTTTTTAAAAAGTGGCGTTGAAAATTTAAAAAGTGGCGTTGAAAATTTAATCGTGTTTCTTCTCAGTCAAAGTCTAACATTATTTTTTTTGTCATTTTATGAATTTTGGCGAAGACATTTGCGTCGTCTTCAAATATTCGTCGTCAGTTCTACTTTTTGTTATAGTGATATAGTGTCGTCAATGTTCATTCAATATTCCACCATTACCTGTTGTTGTTTGGATGCATATGGGCTTGCATTTCCAACCTAGACCTCCTTATTCATTAGTAATGTTATTTTAATAAAACTAGTGTAATATCCATGACAAAGCTATTAGGATTTCAATAAAAATAAATAAAAGTTCAACAAAGACGTCTAACAGGAGGAATAAGGCAACTACCAATGACTTATGAGACAAAGCGTGTATTCTTCTTCAAAAAATATTAAAAGTAAACGAAAGGAAAGTGGTACGTATGTTAAGATAATTAAGAAAACTCTAATTAGTGAAGTATAAGAAAGTCTAATAGTCAATAATATCAACTTTCGCAATACATAGTGTGTCAACATTTGGTTTATACTTTATAATATTCACGCATTTGCATACTAAGAACTTCGTAATGAATCTAAATGTAACTTGAAAGTGCGAAACAAATTTACATTTCAAAAGTTAAAACACTTTAAAACGCTCGTTGTCAAACATATACATTTATCGTTAATAAAAACTATCTAGTCTAATATTTTCAATAATATCAACTTTGAGAGAAGAGGAAGCTGGGATTCTCAAAGACTATAAAGAGGCATGCAATCAGTGATGAGAACAAGCTATTAGCTCAGAAAACTAAAATTGAGTGGCTAAATGAAGGTGACAAGAACACTGCTTATTTTCACAAAATTCTTAAATGCAGAAAGCACAAAAGTTTTTAAAGCACTTTCAAAAGTTCTTGGGATGAAGATGGCAAAAGATTCTATGGTAAAGAGGTGCCTGAACAATTCTTAAAGCACTTTCAAAAGTTCTTGGGGTCTACATTAGAGTCTCATAGTATGGAAGGCCTGGATGAAATGTGTGTGAATAGATTAGATGTACACACCCATAATGTAAGTTGGCAGGTTTGACTAAAAACACACATGAGAGTCTCATCAGAGTCTGATATTCAATAATACAATTTGAACTTCTTTTATCTTGATGTAGTTGGCAGGTTTGACTAAAAACACACATGAGCTACCACTTTGCTACGTAAAGTGTACACACCCATAATGTAAGTTTATTCAATAATTTTTCATGATGCGTATGTCCTTATTTTTTCTCTCATTTTTAGTTACATTCTATCATTTCCCAATTATTCCAACTGCTTTAATTTCAACAAGTGTTCTAACCCAAGGGTCATCACTCCATGTCGAAAAAGAAGATTATTTGGTATCACCAAGTCGTCAATTCACAGCAGGATTTCATCGTATTGGCCAAAACGCATATTGCTTTGCAATATGGTTTTCCGAACCCATGTCCGACGGCAGTCACACTTTTGTGTGGATGGCAAACCGGGACGAACCAGTCAATGGAAAACGCTCCAAATTTTCCTTGTCCAAAAATGGAAATCTTGTTTTAAAGGACGTTAACCGAAGAATTTGGACCACCAACACTCAATCTAGTTCGCCTTTGCAATTGAAACTCCTTGACTCAGGTAATCTTGTTCTTGAAGAATTAGAGAAACAATCATATCTTTGGCAAAGCTTTAGTTTTCCAACCAACACCATTCTTCCCAATCAGCTTTTTACCAAAGATACCGTCCTTATATCTTCAAAAAGTTCTACAAATTTTTCTTCCGGCTTCTACAAACTCTATTTTGACAATGACAACGTAATCCGCCTTCTTTATAATAATGATGAAATAACAAGCGTTTATTGGCCTCGCCCTTGGTCACTACCATCTGATGTAGGCAGGTTTAGAGACAATAGTAGTAGAATTGCTATGCTTGACTCCAAAGGCCATTTCAGGTCTACAGACAATTTTGCCTTTAATACCACGGATGACGGGCATACCCTTCAAAGAAGATTGACGCTTGATGTTGATGGCAATATTAGAGTTTACTCGCTTCACAAAAGACGTTGGATAGTTTCATGGCAAGCAATTTCCAAAACATGTACTATTCATGGGATTTGTGGTCCAAATAGCCTATGTACTTATAGTTCTCAAATGGGACGAATTTGCACTTGTATGCATGGGTACAAGTCCAAGAACCATTCAGATTCTTCGCTTGGGTGTGAGCCTACATTCGATCTTACTCTACATCGTGAAAGCTACGATTTCATAAGACTCCCATATGTGGAATTTTACGGTTTCGATTACATGTATAAACCCAAAGCTAGTTTTAATGAATGCAAGATGGCATGTTTAGATGACATTCGGTGTAAAGCCTTCCAATTCAGCTTCAATGGTGATATGGGTGCCTTTGTATGTTATACCAAGATTTTGTTGTTCAATGGCATGTACAAGGGTAATCCTTTCACCACTTATCTTAAGCTACCTAAGATTGATGTATTATCATATGATCATCAAAATGTGGTTAACGAGTCACGCCTTGCTTGCCCGAATTCAATAATCGAGCTGAAAAGAGCATATGACGAAGAGAGTGCAACTGGTACCCTCAAGTTTCTGCTGTGGTTCAGCATCATCCTTGGTGCTATCGAAGGGGCATGTTGTCTACTCTTTTACTATGCTACCAAGAAACCTTCAGGTGCAGCAACTCAAAACTACCTTGCAATTGCCACTGGATTCAGAAGTTTCACATATGACGAGATAATGAAGGCAACTCATAAGTTTAGAGATGAGATAGGGAGAGGTGGCAGTGGTATTGTGTACAAAGGCATACTTCCCGATAATCAGGTGGTAGCAATTAAGCGACTCCACGAAGCATTCCATGGAGAAGCTGAATTTCTAGCCGAGATGAGCACAATCGGGAGGATAAATCATAAGAATTTGATAGAAACATATGGTTATTGCGCAGAGGGGAAGCATAGGATCTTAGTCTATGAGTACATGGAGAATGGCTCATTAGCCAAGAGTTTAGGTGCTAACCAGCTTGATTGGCGTAAGAGGATTGAAATTGCAACCGGCATTGCGAAAGGGCTAGCTTATTTACACGAAGAATGCTTGGAGTGGGTTCTACACTGTGATGTTAAACCACATAACATATTGTTAGATGCTGATTATAACCCAAAGGTAGCCGATTTTGGGTTGTCCAAGCTATTCAACCAAGCTGGGATAGAAAATTCCGTCTTCTCTAAGATAAGAGGGACTAGAGGCTACATGGCTCCTGAATGGGTGTTTAATCTTCCGATTACCTCCAAAGTCGATGTTTATAGCTATGGAATGGTGGTACTAGAGATGATAACAGGACGGAGTCCCATAAGTGATCATGAAAGTGATGATAACCAGGAGGAAGGACTTGGTTGGACAGAAAAACAAATCATGGATATATTGGATCATATGATTAGAGATGAAACTGAAAAAGGTCTGGTGAAGCATCTTCTAAAAGTAGCTCTACAATGTGTTGAGGAAGATAAAGACGCTAGACCTACTATGAGCGAGGTTGTGAATATGCTTCTATCTCCTGAGATCGATGATCAATGCCTCTAGCATATGTCTCAACTAGTACTTAATTAGTCTGAGTCAATATCTGTGGCAGAGAGGCATCCTTGTTCAACCTGGTTAGAGTTTTGTTCGACCCCGTCTAGTTTCTACTAGACGAGGTCTCAACTCCTTAATCACCTCCCTAGTGGTTAAGAGGTGTGTTGTATTTTGTTGACCTTGGAGTTTTTTTGTAACGTATTAAACGAGTTGGTCCACCTGCACGTTGCGGCGGGGTTTTTGGCTTTCATTTTTTTAATCCAGATGTAGCGGTATTAGTTTTTGTATCTTTTTTGGCTAAAAACTCTGCAATTTCCTCTTCACTGATATGTTCTGAATATTTATCCAAATTCAAGTTGTACCAGTTTCTGCTAGGAAAGATAAAGTGCAGAAATATTACGAAACTACAACCAAAGTCACTCGATTATAGGATACAGCCCCAGCATGAGTATTAACTTGCTGCTATTAAAAATAAAAAATAAAAAAAAATAAAAAAAATAAAATAAAAAAAAATTGAAAGGCTCCTTAAAAATGCTAACATCAGAATATAATCCAAACAATTTTTTATTCAAGTATGACCAATTCCAAAATGACAGAAAACTCATATTTCCAATTCCAAGCACCTTCTGGTTGGCTAAGGCCACAACCTGCAGAGCAAAGGAAAGCACATTTTAACAGCTTCTAGTTGCATAAGCTTTCCAGACCCATGGCTTTTAAAAAGCAAACGGACCTGAACTTTGTCCCCATTCATCCCTCAAGCAGTATTCCATATGTAAGTACTGGAAAAGATTCGAGCGAAAATTAAAGACAGTTGACATTCCTTAACTAACTTAAAATATTTTTATTACTAATACTTGTAATTACCTAATGTTGACACCGTACAAAATCTTGTAGTTTTCTTCGTAAAACTGTAATATATCTCCGACGGTATTTATACCGAGTTCCATTTACAATGAACTCCCAAGCTTCCCACCAAGTTGTTTCCTGATAGAAAAAGAAAGTTTTATTGCCGAAGTTGGCCGGAAAGATGAAGCAAGATGGTGGTGACCTACAACCTTTTATGTAGGTAAAAGTTTCCCAACATTGCAACACAAAAAAACTTGGATACATTAAATTGAGAAAAAAAAATAGTACCTTAAATTGAAATTGAATAAAAGTTCGGCATACTTTTATGCTATTTGCCCAAAATCAAACGACACACAGTTGAACTTACTAACTAAACCAAATGTTTCAGGAAATCAAAGTACATCTAAGTATAAAAGCAAGCCTTTGCGAAGATTTTTGTTAGAATGCCCTAACAGGATGCTAAATATATAGAATGATATTTTCCAATGTGTAATTATTATAATGAATTTTGTTGATATACAAGAATCAAAATGAGATATAAGAACATATTGATCATATAGCTTTCTGAAGTATGATTTCTCCATTAAGCATTTTAGGAAATTATACGTTTTACGAATAAAGTACCGATAAGATTGAGCATAATAAGGATATGACCACACGTTATTAGCCGTGGTTCACGCTGTTGGATTTTTATAAGTCCAAATGCTAGTAGTCCTAAGTTATTTCAGACAATATCTATTATGTATTTTATTTTAGACATATTCGACCAATAAGGTTTATAGTATAGGATTGATGACCTGTCAAATGACAGTTATTATAGTTAGTTATGGTTAGGATTCGTTTATGACAGTTACATGTGAAAGGTTGTGTCCCTTGGTCATATCTGAACCAACATACCCTTTCAATTCATGCCTGTACATAACCTAAATAAACTCTTGTATCTACAGAACATATATCAATCATATTTACAGATATTTCTTGTCTCTTTTCTCTCTAAAATTCGTGTGCAAAGTTCTATTATTTCACTGCAACAAAACCTTATTTCACCCATTCACAAACTCACTCTGCAATATGGTGAACACCAATTACTACATTGAAAACAAGTGGGCAAACCCTCACATGAGATCTGTTGGCACTTCTAATATGTGGCATCAGAGCCAAAAGCCTGGGAGAAACACAAACAACAGATCTCAAACAGAATTTGTCCAAAGACAAATCAAAAGGGACAGTGAATCTGCACTGGGCAACCAAATCAAACAAATATCAAAGGAATGCAAAGATATGCTAAGAAAGAAATTAGAAGAGATCCATGTGCATAACAACAGGTTATCACAGAGGAAAGCAACACCGGAAAGACACAAGAATTATGTCTATTTCAAGTGTAGACTAAGAGGGCATATAGCAAAAAATTGTCCAAAAGAAGAAAGTCTCAATGAAGATGTAGGCCTTGGTATCATCACAGACAAATCAAAGGTCCAAATCACATACCCTGAATTCATCCACTTATCCACTGATTTCATGGTGGAAGGCACTGATGAACAAGGATGGAACCAGATCCGGTATGTAAGCAATAGGATCAACAGGCATGTTTGCTCTAACATGCATCTCTTTTCAAAACTGAAAGAAAAATTCTCAGTTGAAAAGATTGAAGATCAAAAGAAATTCAAGTTTATACATGGAATAGGAGAGGTACAAATCAAGATAGGATCTGAGATCCTCATCATCCCTATACACCAGAGATATCTCTCAATATACTCTCTGCAACACAAATGGAGGCACAAGGGTTACAACTCACTTTCAAAGGAAATAGGTGCAAGCCTATTCCAATGTTCAAGACCCCTGCAGATTGCTTCTTTGATGAGAATAAGATGAACAGAAGGCAAAATGAATACATGGAAGGATATTTTAGGATGCTTGATGAGAGTTCTCAACACAGGGAAGAACACAAGGAAGAAACTGCAGTTACTCTCTCTCACAAATGCAATATCTGTGAAGAAGATAGACATATTGATTACATGTGTCCACTAAACTCCATAACTACAGAAGACAATGATTATATCATTGTAAAAGGTGTAAATCTTCCAACTCCTATTAAATCATTCAATGACTGCATTTCATTTTTAGATTTACTTAAAAGAAATCCATTTAATGGATCTTCACAAACTTGTTGAAACACTAAGGGGATACCTAAGTGTAGATTTTTCAAATGATTTTCCTTATATTGCTGAGATTCTTGATCTAGAAAGTAAAAATGGTCAGGATATAAAAGGATGCTACAACCAATACTTGAATGTTTTCAATTGTTTTTATAAAACAGCAAGGGTGTCACACTATGAAGCAGAAGGACATGCTTCAAAGGGCAAAGAAAAATGCCAAGAAGGTCGAGATGATCAAGTGACTAATACCACTGCAATGGATATTCAAAAGAACAAAAGGATTGAGCACTTTGGGGTAAAACTTGAAGACCCCACTGACTTTTGCCAAGAACATCACATCAGCACTCATTATGATAAAGGAACAACAAGCAAGACCAATGAAGGGACCAAAGAAAACAATGACTGCAAGGATGACTTCACAGCCATAGTTTGAATCAAGACAGAAGAATCACACATTTGAACTTAGGGAGGAGTGTTGGATTTTTATAAGTCCAAATGCTAGTAGTCCTAAGTTATTTCAGACAATATCTATTATCTATTTTATTTTAGACATATTCGACCAATAAGGTTTATAGTATAGGATTGATGACCTGTCAAATGACAGTTATTTTAGTTAGTTATGGTTAGGATTCGTTTATGACAGTTACATGTGAAAGGTTGTGTCCCTTGGTCATATCTGAACCAACATACCCTTTCAATTCATGCCTGTACATAACCTATATAAACTCTGTATCTACAGAACATATATCAATCATATTTACAGATATTTCTTATCTCTTTTCTCTCTAAAATTCGTGTGCAAAGTTCTATTATTTCACTGCAACAAAACCTTATTTCACCCATTCACAAACTCACTGCAATATGGTGAACACCAATTACTACATTGAAAACAAGTGGGCAAACCCTCACATGAGATCTGTTGGCACTTCTAATACACGCCTGATCAACAACTATTTTAGTTGGTTTCGTCATCTCATAAGCTACGAAATCTACCCCCTTTGTGTGGGGTGTGTTGTGGGGGTATAGCAGAGTGTAGGAGTTGACCCCTAATCCCCCAACACGCTCAAGAACCAAGATTCGTCCTACAGCTGAAGGGAACTTGCTTATCATAAGAAGATACGCTGATAAAACAAAAAGAATGCACAAAGGTCTCTCCGCTCCTAGTCACCAAGTAGTGCTATTTTGTGGGGTGGTTTGATTTCTTTTTCAGAGGAAACAGGATTTGAACCCATAACACAATCTTCTTGTATGAAGGAGGGGACAAAGGTCATTTCTATAAGGCAAGAAAGCAAGATCGGAAGAAGAAGCAATGCATAATAACTAAGCATGAAGATGAGAGGATAATTAGACTTTAAAAGACAGTAGCAATGGAAATGAGATTAATCCCGATATTCTTTTTTCTAGAAAATGGAGGATTCTATTGATCCAAGACTTGTATGTAGACCTGGGCCTCCCCCACTTTTAGTTATGGCCACAAAGAATTATCTTATCTTTCTCTTCTGTCGGTCTTTGAAGTTTCGTTTCTTTGAAAACCAAAGGTGAAGCTAGAATTTGGAGTACGGACTTATCATGTTTCCCAATTGCACTAGCTCAAAAAAGTTTATTTTTCTCAACGGAAAAATAATAACCATAGCAATTTGCTCTTTTGGTTGGGGACCAATGGAAGAAAATGAGATTGTGTCATTATTATATTATGTGGAAAACTAGAAGGGGGGTTGAATAGTTTACCTCTTTTTATCGTTAATTATCTTATTAAAATCTTATTGAAACTTTCGTGTAAACAAGATTTAGATTTGACGTTATATCAAGACAATATGAATGTAAGTATGCAAAAGATAAAGGAAGGAACAATCAAACCACAACACGATAGTTTATCGTGGTTCGGCTACAAGGACCTCACTTGTCCTTGCCCTACGTCCACGCCCCGAGTATCCAACTCGAGAGTTTCAAGCACTATCAACAAGCTCCTTTATCCGGCGGAGAAAACCTTACACGTCGCTTACTATTTTACCGACACTAAGCTAGATGTCGAGTTCTTTACCAAGGGTACAACCACTCCCGATTAGTTCTTTCACAAGGGTACAACAACTCCCTTTACACTTTGTATTTTAAGGCACAAATACTAACCGATCACAACTATACACACAAAGAATGAAAAGTATAGACTTGAAGAAATCTACACAATGCTTTAGTTATCAAGACTTGCAACTTCTTGTTGGAAGCTTGAAACTAAAATGAGTTAGTGAACTTTCTTTGCTACAATAAGAAACTTCACAACAACAATGAAATGGTTAATGGTTAGATGAGGGATAATATGAATGTGTGTGAAAATATAATGAGAAGTGATGAAAACAAATGCTAGCAAATGGCTTGGTATTTATAGCCAAAACATTTTTGTCCTGGCGGAACCCGCGGAACCCTTACCAGGGTTCCGCCCGTGTATCCCCAGGGTTCCGCCAGGTCTGACAGAACATAATTTTTGACTTAACTTCCAAACCAATCTCAAGTCACATCAACCTTAACTTCTTCCCACATGCATGGCTTGTAGGCTAGGTCAAGAGAAGGTCAAACACACAAGGTCACCATCAATGTGCTATGACACAAAACCTAATGATGAGATGTGACAAGACATACAAGACTTAACTTCTTAGCATAAGTCTCATTATTCTAGCTAGCTATGCAACACATTTAGGCATGTAAGACTCATTTACATCCATACCATGTAATGTCACATCAAGACTTAAGTATTAACTTGATTCAAGTACTTTGGTTAGTCAAACACACAAAGGTTTTATTACCATGATGTGACAACTTATATTTTAAGTACATATGAGAATGATGTGTTTATATATATTTAAAATGTGAAGAGTAAAATGTAGCAAAACAAAGATTATGCAAGACTTGAAACTAAAATTGTATTTTACCAAAAACTAAAGTTTATACTTTGTCGTTAACAAAACTTAGCAAAGATCGTAAAATATAAATAACGTTTTTAAGCGATATTTGTATTAACATATTATGTAACCCAAAGCGCATTCTTTTAAGAATGTCTTGGTTCCATTTTTCTTTTTTAGGTAAGCCACCTTTTTTCTAAAAAGATATGTAGTAATTATGTTTTTATACTATTTAAAATGGCTCTCCGGTTTTGAGAGATTCAATGGCATTCAATCAAAGAATCCATTGATAGCCGCATAAATGACTAAAATTTGTTTTTCAATTGGAAGTGGTGCGCGCGTATTGTGGTTGCTTCGATACTTTTGTGAACCTTGTACCTCTATTGAGTAAGGCATGGGTTGCAACATCCACGTCTCACCCAAATTGAGCACGGGCGGCCACTTCGCGATATTGTGCCAAACCTCCAGTTTTGGACTACTGCACACTGAGTTACAAGTAAAGGTTGCAAGTAACAACCCATAACATATATTGACGTACAATACAACCTTAGACCATGAAACTTACACTTTAGATTCTTGAAACATAAAATAAAGAACAGAAACTAAAAAACAAAACCATCTTCTTCAATCTTGAAGATGTAAACCCGTAAACAACATCATTGTTTCATGTTTGTCGGATTCGAATTTTCCTTGATGGCTAGAAACTAACACTATGTTCTCAAGATTTTTTTTGAGATAAAAGTGAGGGAAATGGAGTGAAACTAAAATTATGTGTTATTTTTGAGTATTTTTGAAAGAAGGAAAGAAAGAGGAGACGAAAGAAACTACTTATATTTTTTCCCTAAAATGTTTCATTCCATTATTGAGATGAAAGTTAGACACCCCACTTTTTTTATTTTTCTTTACTCTACTTTTTTTTACCTTACTTTCCCTTCCAAAAAAGTTAAAAACATAATGTAAGCTAGATGAGGTTGGTGAAATTAACCTTAAACATATTTTTCACTACGAAGGCCATTGAACTCATAATTAACCACGTACAAAGTTAAGGACAAAACACCCACCAGAGGACATAAAAAAGGGAATGATGAAGCTCAAACTCCAAGTTATTGAACATATAGATCGTGCTACCAAATAACATAAACGACTAGAAAAACATGAAAGGACACGCCATAAGGTCAAAACATGATTAACCAGCCTTTTTGTTTCCAAGGTAAAGGAAATCAAACTAACATAAAAAGAAAAGAATAATTGGAATCCAGAAGTCGATTCAACCACTATTTAAATAAGATATGTTTGTATGATAAGGTTGATATTAATTACTATGAGACTTCATAGTTGATTTTTTTTTTTTTTTTGAACGGCGGGTTAGTTGTTAGATGTTAGTTGTTAGCTCGAGTTAGTGTCGCATCCTCGGGCAGAGATACCAACCGCGAGCCTCTCCTTAGGGGATAACCCACTCCTATTCCCGATTCGCCTGATATCATTAGAGCTTGTGGTTCCCAAGTGAGGACTTCCCGGTCGGTCACCCAAACCGGTACTACTCTCACTTGGGCTCGCTTAACTACTTAAGCCTTTACCACTAGACCACAAGCCCCATGATAGACTTCATAGTTGATTTGACAATGAAAATAGATACTCTTAGAGCATCTGCATTGGATAAAGTCATCCAATGACTTTTTACTTAAGCCACATCATCATTGTAATAAATTTTCATTAAATTAAGCTTTTCATGTTTTTTACCACAATGGTGAAAAGCTTTCCTAAAGCTTTTTGTGAAATTAATGATCGAAAGTTGCAGAGAAAGATAAGGTATAAAATGAATACACATTAAATGAAAAGCTTTTAGCAAAAGCTTGGCAAATGCCAAGTGTTTGTTAAAAGTTAGGGTAAAGTTCATATATTAGCAATGTACTTTCACATTTTTTCAAATATAGGTAACAAACTTTTTTTATTACTAATCTAGTCAATGAAACCGGTTAATTTTTTACGATATAGTAAATATTGTCACCGGCTACTTGTTGAATATGAAAAATGACTGACACGTCATTTTTTTTTTCATTTTTTTTATTCTTATCAGTTAGCTTATGTGGCATATTTTTTTCATCGTTAGTCCTTTATACTAACGGTCGTTAGTAACTAACTTAAAATTTGGTTTTCTTACTTATTCGTCCGTTTTTACACTTTTTCGTCTGTATTTGAACGTTTATTATTTTCACCATTAGTCCTTTATACTAACAGTATTTGCACCGTTAGTCATTTATACACACGTTTTCGTTCGTTTTTTCACGTTTTCATACGTTTTTATCAGTTTTCATAAACTTTTATTCATTTTCGCCTATTATTCTACGTTTTCGTCCATTTTTCTTATGTTTTTATCTGTGTTCATCCATTTTTATACATATAATATGTATGAAAACGAATAAAATGTATGAAAATGGGTAAAAACGTATGAAAATTGTAACAATTCATATTTTCATGTTACTATTCATCCTCGTATTTTTACTATTCACTTCTACTATTCATTCTCGTATATACATATTTTTTGTGATTAGGTAAGTATACTAAAGAAAAACTTGACATTTGATAAAAATGTTTCTGTATCGATTTTAAATCACGATTTTGACCATTTTCTTGTCCGAATCATCAAAAGTGTAAAACACAAAAGTTGTCCGGAATGATGTTTTACATCAAGACACGCGAGATTTTAACATGAAAATGCAATACGTGAGGAAAACAGACAAAATGTTTAAAAACGGACGAAAACGTGCAAAAACGGACGAAAACGTGCAAAAACGGATGAAAACGTGCAAAAATGGACGAAAACGTGTAAAAACGGACGAAAGCGGATGAATAAGCAAGAAATCCAAATTTTAAGTTATTTACTAACGGTCGTTAGTATAAAGGACTAACGATGCAAATTTATGTGAAGAATACAAGGGTATTTTAGTCAGTTCACTAAATCAGCAGGTCATATTTACTAGATCGTCGCAAGTTAGCCGGTTTCAATGACTATATTAGTAATAAAATAAGTTTGTTACCTAGATTTGAAAAGTTGTGAAAGTCCATTGCTAATATATGAACTTTACCCTAAAAGTTATTGTAAAAGTCATTAGCAAAAGTTTTCTCTTCAATGGATAAAGTCATTTCAAAGACTTTTTCAAATAGTGAAAATTCATTGTAAAAGCTCCCATTGCGGTTGCTCTTATAACACTTATGTACCAAAAAACAACACCGCAACCGAACTTTATTACCAATAACAAGGACAATATTCAATTATTTCAAATTTATGATGAAAATAGAATGTAGACAGATCATACTTCTAACCAGAAAAACCCGATGCAACCAAACTTAATTACATCAACCTTTATATTAAAATATTTTAAAATAGAGCAATGCTATAAATTACTACAATATCTTCCAACTCTACCCAATGTTTGACATGTATAATCAACTATGTATTTCTTGTAATCTCTTTTATTGATTGTTACACTTGCTATAATTATAGAGGTATGAAGATTTATAATTTTATAGGAAGATAAAGTAGAAAGATTTATCATTTCTTTTAAAATGAGTAATATTATACATTTCTACAATGTCCTTCTAATTATCCTTATACTTAACATAAATTTGACATGTGTAACCCACTATTTATCTCTTAATCTCTTTCATCGATTGTTACACCTCCTAAAACATTCCAAACTATCAAAGGTGGAAAAACAAACATACAAATGCCTCACACCCTCTTATAACCATTTAACTTATATTCGGGTTGATTGAATCTGAATAAATCCGACCAGAGTGAACCAGACCCGAATTGACCCGAACCCAACTAACCTGAGTTCAAATAAAGTCGGATACATGTTATTTTTAGCCTCGACTCCACTTGACCCGACTTAATTACTTTTTATTACATCAATCAAATAAATAAAACATTGCAAATAATCAAGGGTGGAAAAACAAACATACACATGCCCCACACCCTCTTATGACCATTTAATATATTCGGGTTGATCGAACATGAATGGATCCGACCAGAGTGAACCCAACCCGAATTGACCCGAACCCAATTAACCTAAGTTCAAATAAGATCGGATACACGTTATTTTTAGCCTCGACTCCACTTGACCCGACCCAATAACAAAACTTTTTATTACATCAATCAAATAAAATAAAACATTCCAAATAATCAAGGGTGGAAAAACAAACATGCACACGCGTCACACCCTCTCATGTCCGAATATATAAAAGACATTACCCCTATACCTTAACCCCAAAAACACAAAACACAAAAACATTATCCTTAAAAAAAAACATGTCTTTACCACTAGGGTTTTGCTCCACCTTCACAACCACATCACCACCACAGCCACAGCCACAGCCGTCACTCAAGTCCTCAGTACCCTTTCTTCAAACGGTGTCGTTTAGGCCTTGTTTGAAGAAGAAGAAGGTGGTGGTGACGTATGCAACAGCTTCAGAGCCAGTGGCTGAGAAGAAGAGAGCACCGAGGGGATTCTCGAAGCCAAGACCAGTGTCTCCGGAAATGAAGGAGTTTCTTGGTGGGAGGACTGAGATTCCAAGGACTGAAGTGCTTAAGGTTATTTGGGCTCATATCAAAGAAAATAACCTTCAGGTATACTTTCATAAATTTTTTATATATTTTCTTGGTTTTGAAGTTTTTTTTTTTTTTTTTGCTAGAGTATGTTATACAAGTTCGTTATTTTACAATGTGTATAGGAAATGAAGTGAAAAAATTTTAGATGTGTTCTCAAATATATCATTTAAGGAGAAAAAGAAAAGAAAATGACCGAAAAAACAAGAAAGATTTGGTTGATTTTGAAGTAAAATGTTTACTATTTCTTTACTTTTCCTTACTCAAAAAACTTGAAAATTAAAAAATTATCTAACTTGTTCATTTTTGTTGTTTTGAAACATAAACCTTTCAAATTTCGACCTTTGTATGTATTTTGTTCATGTAAAGTGACCATTTTACCCTTCACTGTGTTAATAGGATGGTTAAAAAGTGTAAGGGTTGAATGGTCACAAAATACTCACAAAGGTTGAAATTTGAAAGGTTAAAAAAAAAAAAAAAAAAAAAAAAAAAAAAATAGACAAGTTAGATACATTTTTATTGTTATTATCCCTTATTTTTAACACCTTATCATGACTATAAAGGATAATGTAGTTAGATGTGTTTGGATTGAGTGGGGGGTGTTAGCTAACTTTATTTGAGGAGGTTTATGGTTTATTATGTTTTGAAAAAGATATGTTAAGTTCTCTTTGAAGGTGTTTGGATAAGGTTTTTGTTTGCAAGAGGTAATGAGTTTTTTGGTGGTGAAATAAAGCTAATTAATACACATAATCCTCTTTGTATTAACGTATACACAAACTCCACCCAACAAAATTGTTTATCGTTATTGTCTAGTTTTAAAAGAACTAAGCACATTTGGGACAATAAGCAATCCCAAACACCCTTAAATTTTCTTTTGCTTCTGTGTATTATACTATTATCAGAAGGTGCTTGAATAAGCAATCCAATGCACTCCATCTGTCTTGAAGTGACCATTTAGGGGTCACTTTACTTTTTAGAAATCTCTAATAATCAGAACTTGGTTCGCAAATGTAGTCTTTTGTTATCTCTTTGGATGCTGTCATGGGATGGTTTGTATTCAATGTGAAGTGCGTTGCTGTATTGTTTAGTTGCAGTAGAGATTTTGTTATTCTTTGTATTCGGTGGTTGCTTTGAATGTATAGAATAGAATGGGGATTTAAGTTGGAGCCTTGGACAACGGATTTAAGTTGGAGCCTTGGACATGTCTGCTTCGACATGTAAATCAATTTAAAGAGTTATATGTTTTGTGATAAATATATACTTCACATTTTCACAAACAATTAATCAGAACTTGGCCGACACTCTAAAAACTGGTTATTTGCTTGTAAGAACCTCTCGAAATAGAAGAACATCACACTGCTATCTTGTCCAGTCCGCGTTGTTACATCTGATATTTTACTATGATGTTTAACTCTTATAACGCTACCCAAAACCCTTCTAAGATCTCAAAATCCCGTGCTTTTTTAAATTGAGTTGCTGTCTCTGTGTGAGCATCTTTTTGTATGGATTTTGCAAAACTGGTAACTAAATCACTGTTTTCATATTTGTATGCAGGATCCAGCAAACAAGAGGGTTATCGTGTGTGATGAGAAGCTGAAGAAGATATTTGGACAGAGGGATCAAGTTGGTTTTCTCGAGATTGCTGGGCTAATTAGTCCTCACTTCAAGAAGGCTGAAAATTAGTATGAATAGTCCCTGATGTTATGTATATGGAGATCTATTTTGGTTGATGATATCGCTAGTAAAATAGTAGTACCCCTGCACCCCATCTTTTTGGTAGTTTTTGGCTTGTTAGGGGGCTTCAAGAAGCCACGTTTTAGAACCTTGTTCCGCTAGCATTTTTTGCTTTCTTGGATCTCTTTGCTTCAAATGTTTCGGTTTCTATGTAGTTGTTACTATGCTTCATGGATTTATATTCACCAGTGTGATATCTCTTGGTATGTGCTTCATATTTCTTTGCATACATATAATTCCTCATTTTCTCGTGAACGAACATTCATTTATCATTATGGTGAGCATAGTTTCGTGATTTGTTCTTGCCATATGCACAACCTCTATTTGCATAATTTATTGTTTGATTCTACAAATGTCACAGCATGTATGGACAGAGAACGAGGTTTTCAGTCTCATCAAGGGAGACGTGCTGAAGCTGTTATCAGCTTAAAAGTTTGATTATGTCGCATAAACAAAGATCAGAATTGGCTATGATACCCGAACAAACAAAAAACTCAGCAATATATCTAAGCAACCATACTACTTTGAATCCATTTTATTATCTAAGCATAGTATCTGACTACAAATCAAATTTCACCTAAGCGACGATAGCAAGTAACCGTCAGCTACAAAAGAGCCATTTTACAGTTTCGCAAACAGCTCTGAAAGCTGTTCATCAGACTCGTACACATCAACATATGTTCCCAAACGATACTGCAAGTCTAGCTGCCAACTGATTGTACTGAGATATTTATTAAGAGAATAAAAAAATCATCATGAAGAGTAACACGATTGACCACAAATCTCAAAGGCAAGAGCATTACTAATTATACTAGATATTGGTAAGGGACTCTTGGACACCGGTTAGGATTTGCTTATTTTGAAGTGCTGATATGCTTTAAAAAAACAGTAAGTTATTTTTAAGTGCTTGTTTACTCTAGCGTAAGCTGATAATCAGTCACCATCAAATATTTAAAACAGTTTATCTGTTTTAGAAAGATTAAAAAAACAGTAACGAGAAAAGCACGTAAGAATCAAATTGATCAACTAGTTACACTATTAAATCATGTCTAGATGTAAAACACATTCATAAAACCTTGAGACAAGCTGCTAAGTGAATAAGGAAATGGTATTCGGTTTCCTCCTATGGTATAAGATCATGTCCTTGAAAAATTATTGATAGTTAAGCTTTAGCAATAACATACATGTGAATTCTGCAGTAAACTGCTTAAAACCAATTTTTAACCACTCAAAAAGCTTCTGTAAATTAACCTCGTAAACTTTCTTACGAGTTCCGATACACCAAAAGATCACAAATCAGATAATGCGTAAACAAAACAGCAGTTTCAAGTAATCATATATACTTTCATTTCATTTTTTTTATCAAACCATGGTTTCCAACTACAAACTAAACTTGCCTTAACAATGATAGAAAGTAATCTCAGCTGCAAGTAGTACTTTTCTGTTACAGTTTCGCAAGCAGCTCTGCAAGCTGTTCATCAGACACCTTCACGTCAACACATGTACCCAACGAGACAGCGAGCCTAGCAGCCAGCTGATGTTTGCACTGAAAATTTTGAAGATGATTAATAAAAATCGAGATGAAGATAAGAAACATGTAACCAGAAGAGAAACAAACAAGGCTTACACAAAGCTGTTCTCCTCTGTTGACGATGTCATAGAAGAATGAATAGCACGCACAATAATGTTCTGGGAAACACAGGTATTCTTCCTTCTTTCTGGACTCCCCGGTAATCTACAAATACCAATTCAATAAAAACAGTATGATCAACAAAAAAGAACATGAAACTCAAAAGGAAAGATGACCCACATCTCGAGTCATGGGGTCAATTGACCCGGTTATGTTTCAAAGATGGGAATGGTACACAGTTGATACTTTTTGATGGCCATGTTTAAATTGGGGACTAATCGAGTGAGTCGAGTCAAAACAACGCCGAGCATGAAGACTGAACTAACGTCAAAACTCGAGCATGGTATATTCATTGGGACTCGCAAGTTCCACTTGGTTATTTGTATTAAGGAGATTATCAGGAATGCTTTTTGAAAATTGATTGCATTTTGAATAATCATAATTATAAAATCAGTTGTAGCAAAACGTCTAACTGAAACATAGTGTTTGGATAATCAGTTTTTTAGTGTCTAGCAGACCCATTTTTGGAAATTTGTTGCCAAACACTACAAACTGATTATGTGCGTTTTCTAAAGATGATAATCAGATACAGTAATATGCTAGAAAATGCAATCCTAAACACTCCCTAAAATAACTAGAATATAATTATCATTCAACATTTCTACAAGAAAATGCAATCCTTATACTCTATACGTGGTCCGACTCATTGCAACACACATCTAAAATACCAACGTACTATCACATTTTGTGCCGTTAACCATAGCATAACTATGAAACAAAAAAATAAACGGGTTTTGCTAACAGTAGCCCTTAGAGTTGTTGTTAACAACTGATTTCCGAGAATCTAGCTTAGAAAATATACTATGTCCATACATAATCATCAATAATCAATCACCAACAATTTTCTTGATTTTCTCAAATTCAAATACAATACACTCCCTTCATTGGTCATTTAAGCGGAATTTGTTGGTATCTTTGTCTTAATATTAGCTAACTTTTTCGAATAATTGGTTGTTAACAACCCTTTCGGGCCGTTGTTAGCATTTTTTAAAACTAAATTTAAAGTATAGTGACTTAAACGAACACTAAAGACAACATTACTATATTACTCCCTCACTCTCAAACAAATATCCACCGACAAAAAACACACCGTTTAAGAAAATCATCGTCACTACAGCTTTCTCTTGTTTTACCCTTAACTAATTAATTTATAACTTCGTTAAAGTTTTTAATATAACCGCAAGTGAGGGTAAACTTGATCTAAATTCCTATCTATTTTTTGAAGTGGACAATTAAATTGGGACATCTCAAAATGGAAACGTGGACTATTACGGAAGGAGCATAAGAAAGAAACCTGGAAAATGGAGCGTTGACTAGGTTGACCAGAGATTTTCTTGACACCACGTTGATCAACTATCCTTGTAGCTCTCTCCAAGTTTTTACCAAATAATATATGCAAACTGTTTTTTTTTTAAATTTTCAATTTCATTTTAATCAATAAAAACCATTTTAATATTAATTCTTAAAAAAAAAAAAAAAAAAAAAAAAAAAAAAAAAAAAAAGAGAGCACTTACATGGAGAGATGATCATCAGTTACTGCATAAAAAGTATAAATAAATATTGGTTATTAGGGGTTGATTATTTGGTGTGAAAAATGAGATGGTACTTGTTACATACTTACCTGAATTAGCTGATTTGATTTCGGCCCAAATGGTTTCTGCAACTAATAAGCTGTTCATTATTGCTGTGTCTTCTTTCTTTCACCAGCTTATTATTTTAAGAGCGCCATTTCTTTTTTTTTTTTAAATGAGATGGTATGGTGCCAGAATCACGGTATGAGTTTGATAGTAGTGGTGGGCCCCTCACCTGTGATATATGAAGTATATAATAAATCTATCATTCATTCCCATAATAGTGGGCCCTCATCTTAAACAAACATCATGTATAACTTTCATAGTAATAGTTTTATTCCCATAACGGGATATCAAACGCACCCAAAGTTTCATTTTTCATCCTGAAAATGAGATGATATTTTTTAACAAAAATTTCTCTCATCTTACTCTCCACTTCATATTTTTTTTCATAGAAAAAAAACTACACACACACAAAAAACATTTTTTTTTTATGTTCTCCTCAAATTTTAACTCAAAACCCTCGAGGATTAGTCGGCCAAAAGCTTAAAACCTAAACTAATTATAATATTTATTTATTTAACGGTATTTTATCATTTAAGTAAACATCAAAAGAAATAAAAATGACAACTCAATAAAGAAGTGTTTGAAATTGCATAATTTTCTCTTGATGATTATTGCTAACCATTTGCAAAAGAGAAGTGAATCATGTGATTATTCGTGAACACCTTCATAGTGCTTATTTCAGCAAATAAACACTTTTTTGTTTTTAAATCCAAAAAGTTACTACTGCGTATTGCCTACAAATAGCTAAAAGTTTGATAGCTGATATCCGATTTGCAGATATGATTTTTAACTCCGTGACGTATTTAACCACAGATTGTGTTTCTGGAAAAAGACCATGGTTCACATCTAGTTGACTATAATTGGATGCTTATAAGTAAGCAACTGTATATACATTGTCTTCTTGTCACAGTGAATAATGTTAGATAGCAAAAACGAACATCAGATGCTCTAGAAGATGGACAGGGTTGCTATCGTTTCATTTTTACATTTAAAACTATCGTTTTTCTACAGTTGGGGCAGGCACCACATACCCGAACCCAAGGAAATATACAGCAGGAATGGAACTCATGTCCACAACGCAAGCGTATGAGCTTATCGCCATCCTGGAAAGCTTCAAGACATATTGTACACTCGCTTGAGGTTTTTTCATCATTTTCATTGCTGAAAACTTGTAACTGTAAGGAGTTTAAGGCATCACGAGTCAGTCCAGGAGGATTCTTTCTTGTCGTGTCTATCAGTCTCTCGCTTCTGGTTTCCGACAGGTTACTGTTGGTTCCTACAAAACTGTTGTTTACACGGGAATAAAAGTCATCCTGATGGGTGTTGGAAGGTGACCGACTGCTTTGAATGTAACCAGTTTTGACAGATATGAGTTTGATTTCTATTAAAGGTCGTTGTTAGAAGTGGTAAAATGAGTAGCGGTCAGACAGATGCGGGTCAAAATGGGTGATTATAGTTCATGTTGAGATGGGTCGGGTCAGCTTGAGTGACCTGCAAACACTAGTTTGTCCATTTCTAATGGGAAATTCATGAAAACTAGCGATATTACAGAAAAACTGTGGCAATACCTAAAAGACCACCAATTTCACGAACTTTTTATTGCGAAGTTGGTGGTCGTTTTTTGGATAAACACCTTTTTTACGACATTTTGTTAAAAAGACATTGATTATGTGCATTTGATGAACTTTCCTCTTCAAATCCCTTTATAAATATACACGTTATATATGCATTATAAACTATATTATTATAATAACAGTACAAATTATTTTTTTTGAAACAAATAACAGTACAAATTATTAACAAAGCAATTTAGGAGGATGTGTGGATTAGAATTAATCGATCCCGTTTGACAAATTTTGGTTATTTGAAACATGTGACCCGTTAAAGATCAAACATAGCCCCTAAGGCCCCAAATTAGCCCGTTTATAAGTAAACGCAATTGCAGATAAAGTTTGATGTTAATGTAATGTCTTGTGACATGTATATACCTATATCCAGATACAGAGACACCTCTCAACCTTTCCGCAAGCCTTTCCCTTGCAAGTAATACAGATCCAGGAAGCCTATCACTTCCAGAAGCTGCGACTCTACGTCTGTGTATGCTTCTGAAACCATCTGAATTTATAGTGGTACTGGAGGGTGACTGCCTATGACCTTGTTCAAGGTGAACTGAGGCCTCATGTTCCTGAGTTTGACAACAAACAACATCATTACGACAACTAGTATCCATTATTCATACCTAGTACTACTAGTCTTCACAAAAGATAAAAACAAATGACAGATACACGGTACCCATGCAAAAAGCTCAAAATTTTATATAGACCAACCAGGATATATGTATGGAACAATAAAGAATTTCACGGTAAACTCAAACAAACATTGCAAGCATCAAAAGAAATAGCAGAAGTAGTCAACGTTACCAATATAAACCAACAGGGCAACGGAACAGACAAGAACAACATGGATATGATGGGGTTAGACTATTCAAGCAATAATAGGCCCAATTTGAACTTTGACAAATATACACGGCATGGAGCCTTTTGAATCTGTCCACGGTAGCTGTGAGATGTAAAAGGTACTCTAACTGGATACACTAGTTCTAGCTCTCTATCGAACCGTAAGTTTTAAAATAAAAAAAATCCCACAATCAGATACCATGTATGTCATACGAGGGAACAAATCTCTTTATATTAAAGATATGAAGAGTTATACTCCAGCAGTCCAGCTATTAATTCCTAAAAAATCTCTGCTAATTATTTCCATACAAGCAATCGGAACATTCTAGCTGCAAGCAAAACCGCATAAAGTTCTTCACTTTCTAATATGAAGATTTTTGAAGATGGAAGATTATCAATAAGCAATCAAGAGACTTTTATGAAACTTTTTAGAGCTGTAAGCTTTTTGTTTTAAAATCAAGCTCTTCGAAATTAAAAAGCTTTGTTTGGTAATGCAAGCTTGAAACTTTTATTTTAAACATTCATCTCTAAAACAAAGCGCTACTACTAATTGCTTTGGAAAGAAAAGAGAACCGGCTCCCCCTTTATTGTAGCTTAACTAATTAAATGATCTTACACGCACTATCCTAAAATTCCTAATTCACGTTCACATTGCAGAGACAAACACACCTTTGAGCGCACTTGCGCACACGTATAAATAAATATACATCCGTGCATCTACATGCCCACATGAAAAGGTTACTCGTTTTGCTGGCTTTGACCACCTTCATTTACTAGCATTTATTCATACTTTTCATAAACAGCATATCTATATACATACAATTAGGGGTGGCGATTCATGTCCAGGTTGGGTAGTCACGTCGACCATTTATGACTTGAATTATAACTAAAAGGTACAGGCAATATATTAGAAGGTGGGTGTTAGAACCCTTTTAAGTAACACAATAAATAACTAGGTATAAACAGACCACAATGAAATGCTTGGTATGTTTAGTTGTTAGAAAATGAGAAGTTCCCATCAAATAGAAAACGTGTTCAAAATAAGTATTTTCTGGAAATTCTCTACAGAAAACCTGTTTTGTTTTCCGCCTATTATAACTATGATTTAGAGAACTTGTATCTAGAGTTCTCCGGTTTTCAAACGGTTCCCTAGAAAAAGAAGAGTTGCTTCCTTCTCAAGAAAACTAGAGAAAGAAAATTAAAAAAAAAAAAAAAAAAAAAAAAAAAAAAAAAAAAAAAAAAAAAA
>LBNU01027906.1:95935-153593 GCA_014162995.1 Artemisia annua | reverse complement strand
CTGACGGCGTCACCTTGTGACTCTGACGCCGTCAGGTTGTAATTTCTGCTTCTTTTGAGACTTTGTCGTTTTCTTCACTTTTAGGCTCCAAAAACGTCCAAATATGCATGTTTTCCAGAATTCTTCTCAAAAGTACCTAAAATGACAAAAGGAACGATTTAGGGCAATATTTGATCACAGTTATACGAATTAGGGCTTAAATGACCCCCTAAAAGCGTAACACTTTTCGTCTCATCAGTTTACATCACTGGTTAGACCAGCTTGAAATTATTACCCGTCCAGGACAAGTCTTTTCGATTACAGACATTTAAGTTTCGTCAATTCGAGGGTCAATTCTGAGTCTAGCCCTTTCGAGATTCTGCCACAATCTTTAAACATTTTTGATCACATTTTAATCACGTCTTCTCCCCCTCAAAAATAGCATATCGTGATATTTTTTATATCAACTGACTAATAGAAAAAGCTTTTCGAGAGATAGACGGGTTTGGTTTTGCATGAAATCAGAACATTTTTTATTTTTATACTCCCCCTTAATAAAAGCATATTTCAAACTAAGATTTGAAAATCAATTAAGGGTTTAGAAGGAGTTTTCTTTTTGAAATGCGGGTTATGTACATAAATGTACATAAGTCTTTTTGTGAAACGAGTTTTTGCTTGAAATCTTTTCGTTTGTTTATACTCGAACTTTTTGAAAATGATTTCGGTTTTGAACATTCGAGTCCTGATCAGAAATAATCAGAAGTCATCATTGAAGCCCGGATTTCGTACTGAAGTATACGAAAGCCATATTTTAAGAAAATAGGAGAAACGACATGTTTTAGAAAACATTTAAGTGAACTCCCGCTCAAGCATATGTACATATCCGTGTCATTTTTGAATAACATTTCTAGAAACGTACATAATATCGATTATACGAGAGACATGTCGTGAGAAGAATATTTTTGGATTTTTGGATTTTATATTGTTTTTGGATTTTTGAAATTTTCTATTTCTAAATTTTGTTTTTGTTGGTTTTTCAAATTTTGTATTTTGTTTTTCAAAAAATATTTACAAAGAAGAATTGAAGAAAGAAAAATTAAGTTGGAACAAGTAAAAGTGGAGATAAGAGTGGAGTTAGAAAAGGATTTCCACATGCGAAGTTGGCATAAAATTCTTCTTTTCCACAACGGGTGTATGAACCCTCAACACTTTCACAAGTACCTGCATCCACAGAAGAAGAATTTGCACAAATAACAGTGTTAGAAGTACATGTTTCCTCACATTGAGGGTAATCACTATCAACGTTTGTAGTGGTTTCTACTTCCTGATCCTGATGAGTTTCACTATTATTTCCCTTTGTGCAACAATCAAAAATCTTCTCTGTGGGAATCCATCTAAGACCAACTGTTTTAAACACTTTTCCCGTAGGAATCCACCTAAGGTAAAATCTAGGTGTAGTTTTCTTATCAGATGCAGCGGAAGTCTCATTGTTTGAAAAACTACATCTTGTAGATGTCCACCTATTGGGTTTCTTATCTTTTTTCTTGTTCTCAACGGGGGTTGTCTTAGTGGATTGTGTCTTGACACTTGATTTTCCTTTCTTGAGAAATTGTGCAATACATGCATCGTGATTAGCTGAAAAAACACATTTTTGACATGTAGGACAGACAAATTCAACATTTTTATTTAAAACAACAACTTTAATTTTGTCACTACAGTCATTTGGAAATTGTTTTTTGTTCGAAAAAGACTCAACNTTGTTTGAAAAACTACATCTTGTAGATGTCCACCTATTGGGTTTCTTATCTTTTTTCTTGTTCTCAACGGGGGTTGTCTTAGTGGATTGTGTCTTGACACTTGATTTTCCTTTCTTGAGAAATTGTGCAATACATGCATCGTGATTAGCTGAAAAAACACATTTTTGACATGTAGGACAGACAAATTCAACATTTTTATTTAAAACAACAACTTTAATTTTGTCACTACAGTCATTTGGAAATTGTTTTTTGTTCGAAAAAGACTCAACATTTCTAGTGTTGTTTTCTACGTGCATAGCATTTTCTTTTTTGCAACTACTCTTAGATTCAGGCCAATCCCTAGTCTTTTGTTGATTGTTCCTATGTAATGGTTTACTACTACTAGCAGTGCTTTGGAATCTTGTAGAATTCATCACACTAGGTTTTGCGCCTAAAATTCCGTCTTTTCGAAGTTGTGCCTTTTTCCTAGCTTCTTCTAATTGGTGATTGTGGACCATGTCATTAGAACCAATAAATTCTTTAACAGTTGTTGTAGTCACATTCGGTGTACTATTCCTAGAAGGGCCAGAAGTAAGCACATTTGTGTTTCGTTCAACAACTTTTTCATTTTCAACAATCTTTTCAATTTCTTTTTGCTTGGGCAAAGGTTGTGGAGTGACTGGTTTTGTCAAATCCTTTTTCTCATCGACTTTTGGAGCAAACCGGGAAATTGACATTTTTGGTTTTACAACCATTTTTGAAGCATTTGGTTTCTCCAAAGTTGATGGTTTTGCAAACTTAGTATCCACACCCTTTCCTTTTTGACTTTCTAGCTGAGCTCTCAAAAGATCATTTTGCTCTTTCATGTTCTTGAAGGCACGCTCATACGACAGTTTGTCATACTTGCATTCTTCATTTTTCCGATAAAGTTTTTTAAAATATGACACGTTTTCTTTTTCAAGTTTAATAAGAGCATTTTCATATTTTGAAACAATTGCGGAGGTCTCAGCTCGAAGTTGTTCATCGTCTTCAACAGAATATGTTTGTAAGATAATGGACATAATATTAGTAGACATAACTGCTTCGAAGAGAGAATCATTTAGCTTTTCCAAAACCTTCATGTTTTCACGAGTTTCATTAGCTTCCTTTACCACGGATTTGTGGTCCTTGACAAAGTCGGCCATTTCTTTTATGAAAGCTTGTTCAAAATGGATTACCCTCGCACTGATGTTATACAGTGGAATAGTAATTTCGTTTTCAAACACCTTTTTATGTTCGTTATGAAAACTTGAGTGCCAGTTGTTAATACTGATTGTAGTTTTAGACTTAACAATCTTTTGAAGTGTTTCAATTCTCTTTTTGACATCATCAAGAATGTCTCTAGCCTCACTTGTATTAAAAGGGTTGTTAGAGGACATTTGTTCTATGTTTGAAAGAGATTTGGAAACAAATACGGGTTTAGAAATTTCTGGGCTTTTGGAAAAAGGTTTGGAAAGCTCATAAGCTTGTTTTTGTGGAACAAAAGTAATGCCAGAAAGTTTGTTCAATTTGTTGTAATCAATAGGTTTCAAATCAGGATTCTTTCGTTTCATTTTGGTAATTCTCTCTTCGACCAGTTCTATCATTTCCACAGAATCACGGGTAATGATAGGATCATGCTTAGCAAGCAAAACATTTCCATTATACAAAGTATTCTGTTCTTCCTGAGCTTTCTTGAGATTACAAGGAGTTTTGTTACCTAGAGCCATTTTGTTTTTTGTATGGTAAATCGGATCAGTTTGATTAGTAATCATGTGAATTGTTTGACTCAAATGACCCGTTTTAACCAACAAATTTTCAAGTTTTTCTATCATATGTTGTGACTCTATGATTTCTTCCAAAAGTTTATCTTCTTTCTTTGCAAAGTCCTTTTTCAACTCATCCCTTTCTTTTTCAAGATTGGTATAAGCTGATTTTTGTTTTGAAAGTTGGTTTTGCAAATCAGAAATTTCCGCGTTTAAGGATTTTATTTTCATGTGTGAATTAACATCAAGTGTATCAAACTTGATTTGCAGACGTTTTTCCCTTAAAACGGAATTTTGAAGATTAGTTTCTATTTCAGACAATCTTTCGGTATGAAATTCAAAAGCTTTAACGTGTTCCTTGTAACTCTCAAGCTCAGTGGTCAATTTAGCATTCGCGGCCTTAACATTGCGATTGACCTTTTTCACATTCTCAATTTCAATATTACAATTATGCATTAATGATTCAAATAAAGCACGTGTTTCCTCATCATTAGCACCATTTTGTGCAAATTGAACTCCATTAGGATCCATATCTGGAGTTTCATAGTTAATATTGCTATTAACTTGCTCCCCCACATATGTATCATAATTGGGTTCGGGAGGCACAGAATTTGGTTTCTCATGAGCAAACGGATTAGCATCATTACCATACATTGGTACCTCATGAAGTGGTTCTGAGTAATAAGTAGGAGGATGATCAGAATCACTACTTGATGAAGATGTCTGCTGATTTGCCATAAAGATGTAGTCTGCATTGAGATCTGTGGGATTCTCATTAACACTTGCTGTGACCATGAAGTTGTGTTCCTCAGCAGTAAGCGGTATTCTCGATTCTTCTTTATTGGCTAGCATCAACATATACTGGATCTTTTCAACCTTGTCTTTGAAGTTTCAACCAATAACACTGCTGTGAATTGCTAATGTAGGTTTCTGAAGTGAAGTCATGAAACAACAAACATTCCCATTTTAAATAATCGCATTCGGATTAGCATTCGGACTCACAAACTGATCCATCGGATTTCCAAGATACTCCCTTATCTGAATCCCCATTTGATTTCCAGCATATTGCCCTACATATTGCTTCTGATTTTCTATCTGTATACCTGTAGCAAATCCTTTCTGATTCCCAATAACTTGTTTATTTGCCAGTTTATCTCGATTCCAAGTAAAGTCTGTTGGAAATATTTCTGCTAGAACCTCAAGTGCTTCTTGCTTTTGTCTCAACATTGCTTCATCAAACCTAGCCTTGTAGGCAAGTTGCTCTTCCAACTGTTTCCGTTTCACGTTCTCAAAATCTGTAGAAAAGATTGGTTCTGAAAGTTCCGTATTAGTTGGTGCAAAGAGATCATACTTTGATTCAACAGTCTCAGCTTGTGTCTCTTGCATAGTCAACTTCTCGTTTGGTGTGTCGATGTTATAGGAAGGTTCTGCTTTTTTAGGTGCATCTGACTTAAGTTCAAATGAGTCTTCAACGTCTTGTTCATTATCAGTCAACGGCTTCTCTGTTTTAGGATATGGAGCAAAAAATTGAATAAGAGAGTCCGTGTCCATAGATGAAAAGAATTTGTTGAGGAAAGACATTGATGAAGGTATGAGTGATGAAGTTGATCTTGGATCGGTTCAACGAAATAGGAGTTGAATTTGGTGAAGGTTACGTTCCTTGGTCAACGAACTTTCAATCCACTAGCAATTTTCGAAACTTTTGTGTTCTAGAAAGATAGTACAATCGTGTTCTCGAAAGTTGGTACAAATGTGTTCTCGAAAATTTTTGACAAACTTTCTAAATCACACAATTTTGAGTGTATCCCACGAGTCAAAGTGTTTTCTCACTTATACAAGCAAGGGAAACACCAAGAATGCAACGGTAGCACTTAAGGATCAACGAGGTGTGTTCTCGAAAGTTAGTACAAATGTGTTCTCGAATTTTTTTTGACAAACTTTCTAAATCACACAATTTTGAGTGTATCCCACGAGTCAAAGTGTTTTCTCACTTATACAAGCAAGGGAAACACCAAGAAAGCAACGGTAGCACTTAAGGATCAACGAGGTGTGTTCTCGAAAGTTGGTACAAATGTGTTCTTGAAAATTTCACTGTGATCTCGATAAAATTCTATGTTCTCGAAAATTTTGAGTGATCTCAAAAATTTTGAGTGATCTCGAAAATTTTGAGTGATCTCGAAAATTTTGAGTGATCTCGAAAATTTCACTGTGTTCTCGAAAATTAGACCAAACTTTCTAAATTATACAATTTAGAGAGTATACCACGAGTCGAAGTGTTTTCTCACTTATACAAGCAAGGAAAACACCGAGTAAGCAACGGTAACACTTCTGAAGCAACGAGGTGTGTTCTAGAAAGTTTAGGGTCTTGTATTCTAGATAATTAGGGTTTTGTGTTCTAGATAATTTTGGCAGATTTTGATTTTGCAAAAAGCACACCCAAATGAAGTTTGTATTCCAAGATTCTTGTACTTCTAGCCTTAAAAACACCAAAACTTGAAGAAAGTTGCAAACTGGATGATTTTTATGAAACTTTTTCAAGTTCTAGATAACTAGTACAAAAACCAAATTCGAATTTTTTAAGCTTGAAACTTGCAAAAAGATTGGAACTTTTTTGTTGGGAAATGTTTATAACACTAGTTTGAATCAAAAGAGTGTTAAAAACACAAAGAAACAAAAAAAGTACGATTTTTTTTACCAAAATACGAGTAGAAATAGCTTAAAAAAACACGAAACAAGCAAACTCCCAACACTCCTAAATCATTGTTTGGCTCTGATACCACTTGTAGGACCTTAGATCTATCAACTTTATCACTAATACAAGCATAATATGTAGTAAAGATGGTGACTTGATAATATATATGTGGCGTTGAATATAAAGAGAAAGAGATGAAATATGAGAGCTTTTATTATAGCAAAACACACACATACACACTCAAGCACACCTTACAAATGAGGCTTTAGGTGGCTTATATACTTAGAGAGAAAGGCCTCATGGGCTTTCTAATGGACTTGGGCTTGGTGGACTTATATTACATAAAAAGGCTTATAACCATAACTTCTAACATATTAGCTTACTAAGTCCACAAGCCCAATTGACTAATCTATCACACGTTTACGACACTTTACAAAGTTCTAACTATGAGAATGACCATCACTTTTCTATATAATTATTTAATGCTAACATGTTCCTTTCGTTGTCATTTACACATAGGAAGTCAAGAAACCTCAATAAGTGGCTCTCAAGTTTCAGAGGCAGGGAATTTCGGTACGGACCTTGCAATGGGCTCATAATCTGATTCCCAAAGTCATTCTTCAATATCTTAAATGAAAATTATAGTAGTAGAATTACATTTCGGTTAGAGATACAAAATAAGAAAATCGATACACTGTACAAGGAATTTGGCTCAAATAACATCATTGCCTCAATGCATTTTGATCATGGGTATGTAATCCTTTATAAAAAAAAATTCAACTAAAATAAGATCATTGCCTCAATGCCTTCTATTCATGGGTATGCAATGCCTTCTGATGATGGGTATTTAATCCTTTATAAAAAAACCTTGAAATCTGAAAGGTTGTCCTTTTTGATGCGTATGGTAAACATTGTCTACGTAGGCGTACTTCAAGGACTATGAACTCTATACTTTTTATATGCTATAATTAACGACTTTCTTTTACTTACACTTTTTTTTTCTTTCTAAGGTGTTCATGGAATGGACTTTGGCTACTCATCAACGTTATCTACATACATTTATATGTCAACACTATCAAAGGTGGAAAAAACGATAGATCAATGTTTATTATTTTCATAGTTAACAAACCATATTGTTTATCGTATATTTGGGAGATTTGTTATTCTTCCTGTTAATAATAATGGAACTTATTATTGATCAATATTCTCTTAATGAAAATACGATGCCTATTTATGTTTGTTGTTGTTTCTTACTTATTAATGAATAATTTCTTTAAAATTTCTCGCAATTCTGCGGGTCTTTAAGCTAATAGTTAGATATTTTTGCTATTTTATTTCTAAAAATACTTTTATTTCATAGAGTATTTAAAGATTGTTTATTTTATTCCTTTTAAACCAACATGACCAGGTCGAGTCATCGGTTCACCGAATCATCGGTTCATTAGTCGGGTCGAACCGGTTCTATACATATATATTTTTTTAAACATCTTTGATGGATATTTGTTTAATTTCGATTACATTCAATTGAACAAATAAAATGAGATTAGTCTATCAGTTTCAGTCTTTAATTTTCATATCTACGATACTAAAAAAATACAAAAAGAATCAATTTTACAACAGATTCGTAGTTCTAGTTTATAAAATTGAGATGACTCTACGGTGTTTTTAGAATCCTATATTTATAAATGAATTTTTTAAATCAAGCAAATATCATACCAACATTAGTTTATAACTATAATTTCTTGTTTTATCAAAATTTAACCACATCAATCACCACCACTTAAACTTTTCAACTTAATTATAACTTTCCAATCATAATGTGTTTGCCTATACAAATGTAAAACTTAACCTAATACAAATTTTGAGTTTAGCGAAAATGAAATGATAAAAGAGTTTTGTTAGTTTTAGGAGAAAATGAAATGATCAGTCGGGTTTATCAAATCGGGTTTACCTGGGTCAATGAAAAACCACCGATTCAATCCGGTTCTCAAAGAAGCAAAAACCCAGCTACATCCGGCCCAATCTCCCAACCGTTCAACCAGTTGAACCGGCCATGTCGACCCGGATTTTAAAACATTGAGTTTTATTGAAATCACCTCAACATTATTATTAGCCATGCATTATTGATTCGGCCCACAACTGATTGTTACGTATTCGGGCCTAGCTCATACTTTCCCAATTGTTTTTGTGTTTATACTTTGGTTTAATGATAATTGCATTATTAGAATTAACCTAAATCTAATATGGTATCTTCTCCCATAAACAACCTAAAACCCTAATCGTCCCATTAACAAGTAACCTACCATTTTTTCGTTTTCTTCCTTCATCTTTTTGCTTGCTTGCATTGATTTAAACATGTCATATCATCATGGAAGGAAACCTACCGCCAAATCCGTCTAAATAACCAATTCATAAAGCTTATTCAATTGGTAGTATTTAGGCGTGTATCCTTACACATCTTGATCTAGACAAACTAAATTACAAATCTTAGAGGATTTTTGTGTGTGTGTGTGTGTGTGCGCGCGCGCGCGTGCAGAACATATGATGTGCATCATCACCTATCCACCCCATCAACCTCCACGAGCGCCTCTCCTATTAACCGATTATGAACCGGTTCGAGTTACCAATTATTAGACTTTTTACCTAACCACCAGCGTAACAAATCATGACAAGTGATTGAATGAGAATAACGAAATCCGTGCGTGAGACTAAAATATATAAGTGAATAAAGCCGATTTAGTGAAACACGTTTAGAGTCGAACAAATCAAGAATCGTTTTAATTTGTATCGTAATATTTTTTACTCCCTCCGTCCCATATTTATAGTCCATATTTCCTTTTTGGGTTGTCCCAAAATAATTGTCCACTTTCCTTATTAAGCAAAAACTAGAGAATCTAGTGAAAGAATATTAGTATATTTTAGTGGTTGAAAATTAAAGTGCCCCCACTTTCATTAAAATTTGTGATTTCTCTCTCTTAAGTCTTAACAATAATTTTGGGATGAATGAAGTACTTTATTTGAATTATTATTGTAATGTTTATTTAATTATAAATAAAATTATAATTTAAAAAAAAAATAGTTACAGTCGCCATTGCAATTACCATTAGCAAATTATGATCGGTGTATAATCTTGAAAATAAAAAGCTGAGTTAGCACTAATATAACAAGAATGATCACATAAAATTGTGGCAACGATTACATCATTCTTACTTCAAGAAAAAGTGAAAAACAAAAGAGTAGTGGTCAAACTGTAAATCAAAACAAACCAGAACAACGGGTACGCTAATGTGGGGCCCCGCTATAACAAAAGTCTTGAAGTTATAAACACGCCAAAAAAGAACGGAAGTCAAGGACTTGGAAACTAAACGTATTTGCATGATGATATCTTGACTATCTCTTATATACTATTTTGGTCCTCTTACTAAATCACATATATGGCTGCTAAGTACTTCCTCCGTCTCAAATTAATTGTCCATATTTCCTTTTTAGTATGGCTCAAAAAAATTGTCCACTTTCTTTTTATAGTAAAAACTAGAAAATTTGGAGAAAGAATATTCCATTTAAGTGGTTGAAAAATAAAATGACCCCACTTTTATTAAACCTTGTGATTTTTGTCCCCTGACAATTATTTTGAGACGGAGGGAGTAGTAAATACTATTGTCCCATTTTGTTTCATTTTTTGGTAAAATTCTCATGAGTTATATCAAAACAATCACATGTATGCTTCATGTTTGTTGTTATAAAACAAATTAAGTAGCCTCCTTTTCAAAGTAGTATTATCTTTTTTTATAGGACAACCAAAGTTTCCGACCTTTTAGCCAGTTAATTCACGAGATTTGAGCTTACCGTCACATAAACTCAAATTGGCTAAAACCCTTCTTTTTACAGGAAAATTAGTGTGACCACTTAGAGTTGTTTGCACTAAGCAAGAATTGAATTCTAAACCTCTCAATAGTACTACAAAAACTCAAATACTTAAATAGTATATTGAAATGAAAAATGCTATGTTCACATAAGATTTACAAAAAAAATTCCACAAAATGACACGTATGTGTATTATTGGTGTTTATCACTCTTATTTTCTCTCTCTTCTCTTTTATTGACCTATCATATGTAGCCAACTCAATTGTGTGGAAATTTTTTTGTAAACTTTGAGTGGACATAGCATATCTCTATTGAAATTAATGATAATTTAAATAGACCTGTAATGTAAAAATATAGCCAATCAGAAAGAAAGTGTTAAATTTGTCAGGAAAAAAAAAAAAAAAAGTTAAACATACGATTTCTTTTACCAAAAAGGGATACCAAAACAACAAAGAACCACATGTTTAAGATGTAATGACCTGAGGTGTTACATTGAGTCGTGATTATATCATTTTTTTCTTTAACAATGATCTTTGATCTTTTGAATGACTAATTTATAAGGTTTGAGTTTATCGCTACTCATACTCAAACATGTTAAAACCTTCTTCTTTTCTAAAAGGTTCGCGTAACCATTTCAAAATCTTTTACACCTTAAAAGAAATTAAACCTGAGACAGTTCACATTTTAGTGATTATAGTTACAAGTTTTTTATTAATATAACGATAACCGTTGAGTGGTTATTATTGTATAATTTGAGTCATGCTCTTTTGCATATAATGAGAAACTTTGTCTAGCTTCAAGCACAAGAGCCAAAATGGTCTCAACTCTCTAACACATGAACTAATGAAAAGAAACATGTCCATAAAAATTGAAAAACATGTAACTAATTCAAAATTCCTGATAACAACCAACAAGAGCACCAAAAGCAGGACAAAATAGTTAAAGTACCATTTATGCAACTTTATAAAAGAAAAAGTGTACCAATCATCATCACATACAAAGCATGACTTTTTTTCCTTCTTCACTAGAGTACCATTTTCAATTGTATTTACTTTGACCAAAAAACTATAGACCAATTCATATTCCCATTCTTCATAAATCATAACTCCAAATTCCAAAACCAAAACTAATTTTTTCTAACAAAAATGACATCTTTTAGCTTATCAATCTTTATGCTCTCAATCTTGTTATCCTTCACTCCAATTTTCTGCACTAATTCTGAAGGTAAACTTTACTACTACTAGTTATGTTTCCTATTTTTTAGGGTTTCAAGATTATGATTTGATTATGCTAAATTAGTAACCTTTTTAGGAAACTGTTCATGGGTTTTGATCCTCAACTCAAACTAGTCAAAACCCATCTTTTGTTTCTTGTTTAGTTATGAAATTCTTGATTCTTGATGTTAGTTAAATTATGACAAAATTTAGTTTTTATGGAAAATTCTTCATGGGTTTTGATCTCTAACTCAAGTTATTCAATACCCATTTTAAATTAGTGTTCATGTGGTTTATTGCTACGGTATAAGCTTATTTGTGGGCTTATGAACTTATATGATTTCGGCTTCTTTTTCATAAGCCCAAATTTTTTGGCTTATTTTGAGATTTATGAGCTAATATAAGCTTACTGTATCATAATAAGCTTATATAAGCCAAAAAAAATCTCAGACTAAGCCCAAAAGTTGAGCTTATGAAAAATAAGCCGAAATTACATAAGCTTAGTCATTTATGTTAAATCACAGTATTTGTGGGAAATCGTTATTGGTTTTGGGTCCTAATATGAATTCTTGAAGACTAATCTCATAATTTATGTTAATGTTAACAGGAAATGCTTTACATAGTCTAAGAACCAAACTTTCTGACCCGAAAAATGTGTTGCAAAGTTGGGATCCTACTCTTGTAAATCCTTGTACATGGTTTCATGTTACCTGCGACGCTAACAACCATGTTATTCGTTTGTAAGATTCTTGATAACACTTTCAGTTTCTTGGATATATGTTTTGTTTATTTCAAGATAGATAAAGATAACATTTTTGTTGTTTGATTTCAGGGATTTGGGGAATTCTAATATTTCAGGGTCGTTGGGTTCGGAACTTGGTGAACTCAAGCATCTGCAATACTTGTAATTTCGCATAACTCTTTGATCTGCTTACTTAGAGTGTTTAAATCCATATTTATCTGGTTTTGGTGTCGTTTAGTCTATTAAGAGCTTACAAACAATGTCATTTGACTCATTTCATTATTTTAGATTAGTTTTCCGATTCCGGGAACACTAAGGAATGCTAGACTTCGTGTTTTACTTGATTTGGAAGTCTATTAGAGGGGTTTGCTACAAATTTGCTGACTTTGATTGTTTCTTATTGCATAGTCACTTTTACAACATAATGCCAAATATCCTCCTTGACTTAAGTTTGAATTTCTAGGAAGTTACAAATAGTTGAACGTAGCTATTAGGACAAGTTAAAGTTTTACCTCACTAGGTGTAAATTTCTGAACAAACTAGAGGGTATTGCGTCTAGAAAAAGTGAAAAACCGAATGTTGGTGTAGAGACAATTTTTTAGGTTGTGTCTTCACAAAAGTGGAATCTACGTTTGGAAATTCATAATTAATGAGGATGTAATTTGTATGTTTCGTGTCCTTTCTACCTTTTACCCTTTTATTTGGTAGACGAGAAATATTAATGGGTGATGTTATTGTCAAATTCAGGGAACTTTACTGGAACAACATTGAAGGCAAAATCCCGAAGGAACTAGGGAACTTGAAAAACCTCGTCAGCATGGATTTATATGGCAAC
The DNA here is from genome assembly GCA_014162995.1 of Artemisia annua. Lineage (NCBI taxonomy): Eukaryota > Viridiplantae > Streptophyta > Magnoliopsida > Asterales > Asteraceae > Artemisia > Artemisia annua. The sequence goes on along the minus strand of LBNU01027906.1, from coordinate 140,747 downwards.
AAATTTGAAGGGGAAATCCCAAAATCTTTCTCTAAATTGAAGTCTTTAAGATTTTTGTAAGCATAACCTGATCTCTTTATCATTGTTCATTCTCTTTAATAACATATAAACTGAGACCATATGTTGCTTACACAGGCGATTAAATAACAACAAGCTCTCGGGCCCAATCCCAAGGGAACTCACAACTCTCTCTAACATGAAAGTATTGTAAGTTTTTAGGATTTATGCAACTAGCATTTGTGTTCATCTTTAAATATTTTGTTATAGCATATGATCTGAGCCCGTGTTTTATGATCTTTCAGTGATGTTTCTCATAACAATCTTTGTGGCACAATACCTGTTGATGGCCCTTTCACAAGTTTCCCTATGGAAAGGTATTTTCCTCTTTATACTCCGTCAAAATTTCTACCCTTTTGAGTCTTTGGTCATTCATACTTTTTTTCATAGTTATGGTTATGGATCATAATTCATAACTCGAAGGTGTTATTTATCATGCAAACGGGTAATTGATAGTTCTGCTATTCTGTTTGTCAGTTTCGAAGACAATAGACTGAACGGACCGGAGCTAAAAGGACTCGTTTCCTATGATTTTGGATGCTAAATTACTAAAAAGATGTATTGTGGTGCAGCAAAATATCTAGCCCATCCATTAGTCAATGTGTGACTTGTTCTTTTTTTCTTTTTCTTTTTTTCTATTGTATTATATGTACCGAAAATTACAAAATAGGCCTATAAGGCATGTGATCAATTATTACGTGTAGAATTAATCAAATTTTACTTGATATGATACCGGTAAGCTTTTTAGTACTTCATGTATTACTGTTAGTTTGGTAAATGTATTACGTAACAATTTAAGATATAGTTGCGACCATAATTGTTTTGCCTAAAGTAGAGTCGGGCCTTTAGTCGTCATTGAATGTTGTATATAGATGTCCTAATAAGGCATTAAGGCTATAATCTCCTTGTATGGTTGTAAGAAATTAAGTTCAAATCTCAGGTTGTACAGAGAATGCAGATGAAAGAAGCTCGGTTAAGGACATTTTCAGATGGTTACCATTAGGATTCCCATACAACAACATATAGTGGTTTACGGAGTAGTTTCATTTTGGATTACCTTGACCTGGTGTTTCAAGCTTCTTGATGGTTGGATTTTTATTGTGTCGAGAAGTCTGAAGCAAGTTTTCCGAACAAAGCTCTCAATGAGTGTACATTTCTTCGCACTCTGTACAAGTATGTCGATTAAACCGTATACATTAGTACTTAGACGTTGAGTAACATTAAACGGTTAATTAAAAAAAAAAAAAAAAAAAAGGCTCTTTACAAGTGTGTCAATTAAACTAGTCATTTTTCTCTTAGTTTTGTTTTTTTTAACGATACATTTTATAACATACACCACCCATCTCACAAATTTAGGGGGTGCTTGGTGGGGGGTTAAGGGGGTGGAGAATGGGTAAGGTATTCAAAAGGGTCCATCTCACTCATAAGTTTGTGCTTGGTTAGTGAGTGCAAGGTATTGATTACCCCGCAGTGGGTAATCAACCATTAATAAATTGGGGGGTAAGGGATTGATTACCACCTCACTCATTCATTTGCATTCCCTTTCCCTTTCACCACTTTGAACCAAGCGGGCCCTTAATGTCTCCAGCCACACTTGAACCTACAATTTTTAGGTTGTTGGGCCACTCATATACCTTTGGGTCAATAAGCCTTTGATTTGTTCACAGAAAAATGTAGAAGACCTTTTTTTTTTCTCTCTAATGACATGTTACAAAATTTGAAAAACATGTTTAGATGATACTCTTTTAAAAAGTGGAAGTGCAAAGATTATGCAAAGAAAAATGTTAAGGTCAATTGCTCTTTTAAGAATTCTACTTAAAATTTGAAAAGTGAACATTTCATTTTTACAGAGAATTTCTTTCAAAAGTTGTAACTAAACAAGTTTTTAATTTTCTAGTTCACCAAGTAAACACACCTTTAATTTTTGGATACATCATGTTGACCTAAAGTGTTGTGACAATCCGTTTTATTTCTCAACATTGTTAATAAGGAGCTAATATACGACCAGTTTCTACCCGCAAGTTTCTATGATAGACCATCCAAAATGTGAAACCTAAAATCTTTGTGAATCAATAAAAGAAGTCGTGAGATGTTCCTCAAACTATTTAGTTGCGGGTTCAAGTTTCTTAAAACTAATGTGCGAGAAATATTTGTGACGTATATAGGTGTATATATATTTTTAAAAGTGGAAGTGCAAAGATTATGCAAAGAAAAATGTTAAGGTCAATTGCTCTTTTAAGAATTCTACTTAAAATTTGAAAAGTGAACATTTCATTTTTACAGAGAATTTCTTTCAAAAGTTGTAACTAAATAAGTTTTTTATTTTCTAGTTCTTCACCAAGTAAACACACCTTTAATTTTTGGATACATCATGTAGATCTAAAGTGTTGTGACAATCCGTTTTATTTCTCAACATTGTTAATCAAGAGCTAATATACGACCAGTTTCTACCCGCAAGTTTCTGTGATTATGAGACCAACCAAAATGTGAAACCTAAAATCTTTGTGAATCCATAGAAGTCGTGAAATGTTCCTCAAACTATTTTAGTTGCGGGTTCAAGTTTCTTAAAACCCATGTGTGAGAAATATTTGTAATGTACATAGTGTGATTGTTAGTTTGCCTTTATTTATTTTTACTTTTTTTTAATATCGTTATTTTACTAATTGATACATAATTCTTTTATGAAATATGAACAAATAGAGTTTTTCTCAATGATGGGCTAAGGTCAATCGCAAAAAATGTCCATGTGACCTTTAGTGCAGTCTTAAAATTTTTTAAGGTTATATCTATACTACAATAAAGAGAACATATTCTTTTTGGAACTTAAAAAACTTATAAATAAATAATGTTTTATGCTCAAATTATCGTTTAAATTTCAATAATTTTTACTTTCTCAACAAAAAAAGTAAGACTTGTTTTAAAAAAAAGTTACCTTGTAACCATTATTAAAAGTTTATCAATCACATTTAATACATAATATATATACTTATAATTTCAACTCTACATATAACACATCGTTTGTAGAAAAACTAGATTTTTTTGTATGTGAAAAAAGATGAATGCTTCAACTAATTGTTGTCATTTTCATTTCCAGTTTACTAAATATTTTATAAGTTTTTGACATCTTTTAAAAATTATTCATCGAGTTAAATTATCATATGTTACAATATTTTTTAATTACATTTGGATTATTATATGTTATATGCATAAACGAAAAATGAAACACTAAATTAAAATACCTCAAATATAATTATGTGTTACTATAAAATCTCGTTGCTATGAACGGGTATTCGTCTAATATTATTTTTATCTTTATCTCTATCACTATTCACTACTATATTTAAAGAGAAAACAATATTTCTTGACACTAAAAAACTTAAATATGAGTTAAGTGGTTTGACAAAAACACCCATCTAAACCTTATGCTTAAATTAGTGGTTTTAAATATTGTTTCATTTACCACCAAATGAAGGTTGTCTTTGCTTTTTAAAATCGAATTTTTTCTTTCAATTAACACGATTTTGTTTTGGTTTTTAAGTGTGACACGGTTTCCCCTTTAATCACTTTATCACATTTGATTAAATTTCATATATAGTGCACATATTCTATTATATATAACACGACTATTTTCATCATCCATCATTCGTAAAAAAAGATAGAACAAAAATTATAAAAAAAGATGGTTAAGTGTTTCGTGTAACGTTTATGCATACAACATAAATGAAATTTAATTGAAAAGATTATAACATACGACGATAATTTAACTCAAAGAAAATTTAAAAATGTCTCGTATGGACATAAAGGTTGTGCTTAAGATATAAAGGTTGTGCTTAAGATATAAATCATTACTACGTCACAACTAATGAATGATTGTTATATAGTAATAATTTTTGAAAAACACATAAGCTATTCTTAGGCTATGCGGTCGACCACCTAGTGGTGCCATTCACCCACACCATCCCCATTACACACCTCTCTCAATCGCGCGCGGTGCGGGTATTTTGGTTGTGGTTCGGTGGTGCATACCACCTAACCGATGCACCCTATTTTGTGTGTGTATTTATGAGGTATATTACATAAAGTGAGACATTTTTATATGTTTGGTTTGGTGGTGACCATTATACATGTTTGATGGTGTGCTGAATGATGATGTGGCGCTGATGTGAAGGTGGTGGATTTTGTGACCATAACACTTAGCCTTAGAAAGGCGGAACAAATCTACGCTTTTGTGATTGAATGATTTCATTTGTGATATTAAAACAACGTTTCGTTTTGACATTTCATTTTGAAGTTACTTGTTTGAAATAAAGCTAGTAGCTGGCGTATCCGATTGAAGCTATTTATTTTTGATGAGAATATTTTTGTAATAAAAAGTTTACAATTTCAAAGGAGCTCCCGGGCTTCAAGTACAGGCATGATATGGTTAGGGACGTCCTTTTTGACATATTTAGGCGTGCCGGGATCTCTGTCAAGAAAGAAGCGCCTGTGAACTTTTTGACTGACCCAATGGATGGAAGATCCACACTCAGACCGGCAGACGTTTTGGTTTTTGGGTGGGTTGGAGGGAAACATGCGTGTGTGGATCTAACCGGGGTTTCTCCTCTTGTGGGGTTGAGTAGCCGGGGTTTTACAGCGTAGGACAGGCGTTGGCGTTTGAAAGGCCGCCTCGCTGGAAAGTGGCACAACACGAGAAAGCGTGCCATTGGAAAATCAGCATGTTGTTTACTGTCTTCGCTGTTGGATAACTTGTTGGGTTTCTTCTGTGCATTGAGGGGCAGTGGCACTCACGTTAAGTTGCTAGTGCGGGGTAAATGTGTGTAACTAGAGGTCCACAATGTCGGTTTAAGCGCAGGAGCCGGAGAGGGATGGCGATTGTAGTTTTAGCAAGCTTTACAAAAGGAGAGTAGCGGCGGCAGCTTGTTGGCTCGGTTGCCTTCCAACTTCACTATGTAAATTCCAATTCGTGAGTTACGCTTAGTATCTAGGTAACCGGTGTACGCCCGCACTAATATATATAGTAGTAGGGTATATATAGTATGTATATATACGTAATATAGTGAGCTTATATATATATATAAGGGATGAGATCAATAAAAAGAGGTTTTCCGTAAAAAGAGTAACAAGATTTTTTTTTTTCAAAAAGTTCGCAAAAAATCTCAAAAAATTTCAACTAAGGATCGGTATGTTGGTGCATGAAAAAGTTGTGAAGGAACGTTTTTCTAAAATGGATACTTTATCAAGAAAAAATTATGAAAAATACCTTGTACATAATCGATTTTTTGTGCATCAAAAATTCGTTTTTGCACCCAAACTCTTTTGATTTTTTCATCAAAATAACATTGTGCATCAAACTAAACAAGTTAAAAATTTTGTGCATCAAAATTTTTTTTGCGGCATTAAAATTCGTTTTTTCGTGTCATTTAAAAAAACGTATAAAAACTCAAAATTAGAAAAACTTTTTTCACAAAAGTTTTATACACCAACATTCCCGATCTTGTGGAATTTTTTTGAATTTTTTCGAGAATTTTTTGAAAAAAAAAATTCTTTTTACTCTTTTTACGGATATTTGTCTTTTTATTTTAACTCACCCCTATATATATATATATATATATATATATATATATATATATATATATATATATATATATATATATATATATATATATATATATGTATATATTCAGTTATGTTAAAGAGCTCTAAAAAAGTATTTACCAAAGAGGCTCTAAGTTGCATTATCTTTTAATTACATCTCTTAAAACTGTTTTAGCAAAACCTTTACAGTATTTCTAAGTTTTAAAAACTACTCTCGCAAATTGGGCTAATCACATGGTGTAGTTTGTTTTACAATTTAATCTAGTTCATATTTGAAGTTTAGAATCAAAAAAACTTAAGAAATAAGTATCATATCTCTTTTATTTCTTTTTTACATTAACTTGCACCGATAGTAGATACTGTATAAAATTATGGGAAGTGATTTGCACATTTTTAGTTTTTATTCGCACACTTTAGTGTGTACCAATAAAATAAAACTATTTAAAATAAATAAATAAAATAAAATTGAGTAAATTGCAAAAACTGTCCTCAAAGTGCAAGCACAGTCTCCACTTTTTCGAAAGTGCAAATGTCGGCTTTGTGAGAGATTTTTGGTACGAATATCGTCTCTACCTCAAAATAAAATGGTGTAGTTTGTTTTACAATTTAATTTGGTTTATATTTGAAGTTTAGAATCAAAAATTTAAGAAATAAGTATCATATCTCACTTTTATTTCTTTTTTACATTAACTTGCACTGATATTAGATATAAAATTATTAGAAGTGATTTGAACATTTTTAATTTTTATTCGCACACTTTAGTGTGTGTCAATAAAATAAAATTATTTCAAAAGAAATTAAAAAATAAAATTAAATTGAGTAAATTGCAAAAACCGTCCCTACAATATGTTCAAATCGCAAGTACAATCTTCACCTTTTCGAAAATGCAAATGTTGTCTTTGTAGGAAAGTTTTGGTGCGAATTTCGTCTCTGTCTCAAATAAAATGACTAAAATGCTCTTTTCTTTAGCGATATTTTGCTATTTTAGTCATTTTACTTTAAGACAGGAACATAATCAGCACCAATAATTTCTCGCAAAAACGATTCATGCTCTTTCATAAAGACTAGACGAGTACCCGTGCATAGCAACGGGATTTTATAGCGACAAATAGTTTATTCATAAAAAAAAGTTTATAGGTTATGAATGAAAAATAATAAAAGTTTGAAGATTTGGGAATTAAACATAATGTTTTGAAACCCGGTTTGACCCGGGTGGTTCAACCGGTTGGGTCGAAAACGAGTCAAATTAAACCGGTTCAACCCGTCGGGTTTGAAGCGTCCCGGGTCAACCCAGTTTGTGATTTGTATTAATTGGTTGTATTTAATTTGGTATATATGTTTTTAATTAGTTGTACAATGTGAATAAATCATTGTACTTTTAAGTGATGTGGTGTTTTAATAAGAGTATTAATTACATTTCATAATTTCCTTTAATAAGATTTTTCAAGATTTCACATTACTTGACTTTTCAATTTTCCACTTTTCAAGATTGACCATTTTTTCTTTATATGTAGTATCTATCTATACTACATATAAAGGAAAAAGAGTCAAAGTGGAAAAGTGAAAAGTCAATATTGTTGAAATGTTGAAATGTTGAAATCTTATTAAAGGAAATTATGAATGTAATTAATATTATTATTAAAACACCCTATTACTTAAAAATACAATGATTTATTCACATTGTACAACCAAATTAAATACAACCAATTAAAACACAAACCGGGTTGACCCGGGACGCTTCAAACCCGACGGGTTGAGCCGGTTTAATTTGACCCATTTTCGACCCAACCTAGAAAGTTGACCCGATTTAAATCGACCTATTTTTCAACCGGAACGGTTCAACCGGTTGAACCACCCGGGTCGAACCGGGTTTCAAAACATTATCCATTACTTAAAAGTACAATAATTTATTCACATTGTACAGCCAATTAAAAACATATCTATCAAATTAAATACAATCAATTAAAACAAAAACCGGGTTGACCCGGGACACTTCAAACCCGGACGGGTTGAACCAGTTTAATTTGAACCGTTTTCGACCCAACCTAGCAAGTTGACCCGGTTTAAATCGATCCATTTTTTGCTTGGAACGGTTCAACCGGTTGAACCACCCGGGTTGAACCAGGTTTCAAAACATTATGTTAAATTTCCAAATCTTCAAACTTTTATTGTTTTTCGTTTATAACCTATAAACTTTTTTTATCAATAAACTATGTGTCGCTATAAAATCCCGTTGCTATGCACGGGTACTCGTCTAGTACTATATATAAAGGAAAAATGGTCAATCTTGAAAAGTGGAAAATTGAAAAGTCAAGTAATGTGAAATCTTGAAAAATCTTATTAAAGGAAATTATGAAATGTAATTAATACTCTTATCAAAACACCCCATTACTTAAAAGTACAATGATTTATTCACATTGTACAACTAATTAAAAAACATATCTGCCAAATTAAATACAACCAATTAATACAAATCACAAACCGGGTTGACCTGGGACGCTTCAAACCCGACGGGTTGAACTGGTTTAATTTGACTCGTTTTCGACCCAACCTAGCAAGTTGACCCGGTTTAAATCGACAAATTTTTCGACCGGAACGGTTCAACCGGTTGAACCACCCGGGTCAAACCGGGTTTCAAAACATTATGTTTAATTCTCAAATCTTCAAACTTTTATTATTTTTCATTTATAACCTATAAACTTTTTTTTATGAATAAACTATTTGTCGCTATAAAATCCCGTTGCTATGCACGGGTATTCGTCTAGTAGATATAGATATAGTAGTATAGATAAAGACCGCACCTACAATTTAGACATACCACATAAATAAATGATACACGGACCTAAAGATAGACCTAATTGTGGACCTAAAAACATGTGGCATGATCCTGATGGCTGCAGACAGGGACCCACTTATTTAACAACCCATCAGGATCATGCCACATGTGTTTAGGTCCACCTTTAGGTCTATTTTTAGGCCTATGTATCATTTCTCAAACTATTTTTGCAATTTACTCAATAAAATATTTTCTAGAATTATTAAACCCCACAAAAGTGTCCACATTACGTCACCCAAAACCCAACAAACAGAACCGTCTACTTCCTTCCTTCCTTCATTCATTCTACATTAAAAAAAAAAAAACATTAAACCCTAACCCCTAAATTTTAGGAACCCAAAAAATGAGTATCAGTTTCTTAAAAAACAGTCAAAAGACATACACCCACATCAGTACCATGTTCAGAAGACACCCAATATCATCAAGAAACCCGCTCGGGGCCCCATTGACCCGACCCGGTTTAAAAGCTTTTGCATATTCAAGGGTTCCTGAAAGAAAAGTGATAGAGGCTGNTTTTTTTTTTTTTTTTTTTTTTTTTTTTTTTTTTTTTTTTTTTTTTGTAAGTAATATAAATAAATGTCGTGTTTTTACAAGTTCGGTGATGTTTAGGTATATTTTTAGGGGGTGTTTGTTTCGGCTTATATAGCCGGCTTATGGCTTATTTGGTTTTCGGCTTATGTTTCGTAAGCTCACTTTTTGTGTCTTATTTTGAAACTTTTTGTTCATTATGACATAATGAACTTATATAAGCTGAAAAGTTTCAAAATAAGCCACAAAAGTTGAGCTTATAAAGCATAAGCCTAAAATCAAATAAGCCATAAGCCGGCTATATACCCAAAAATGTCATGTTTCAAGTTGAGTAATCCAAATGAACAAAATGAAAGTTTAGTAACATATTTGTGTATTAACCCTTTAAAAAAGGTTTATAAGTTTGCCGTGTCATATTAGACCGTTAATTTATAAAGCTTTTGATTTCACAAACCTTATTTCACTATGTATAAACTTTTTACAAATTCATAAAATGGTCCTAAATAATATATGCGTTTAATTATGAATAGGTTCATGATCTTAGACCTCTTCATGCCACATCTGCATAAAAACGTGAAGTTCAGTAGTAACCTCAGCGTATATTAACACTTGGTAAATATATCGAATTTGAAATGGGATAGAAATGGATTCAGATGTATGTGTCTTAATCTAAGAATTAGGTTAGGAGTTATGTTTGGTTTTCGGCTCAGCATATTGGTCTTTGCTATATGTGTAGTATAGATACTCGGGTGTTTGGCATTGTGTTTTGGAAGTGGGTATCTAATATGGAATAATGAGAATCACATAGAGGGATTTAAAAACATGGACGGAACCAGCTTTATAAGTTTTTTTTTTTTTTTTTTTTTTTTTTTTTTTTTTTTTTTTTTAACTGTAATAGAAATGGAAAAAAATGAACAAAAAATATAAGTCCATTACTCTATTAAAGCGAGTGGATTTAATTATTCGGGATACCTGTTAGGTATGCGGACAAGTGTTTGGAATGGTGAATGACTGGTTGGAGGTGTTTGTTCGCCAAGGGTCGTAGTTAAGTGTCTGGACTAGTCATTTCAGCGTGTATAATCATACAATGTACTTTGCATGGTGTCGTTAGTTACATGAACAATAAGGTCTCTATACTTGTATTAGCCAAATGTCAGGACTCAGGACATCATTTGACTCATTTGAAACGCATGCTGCTCGGTTCTTAAAATAGATAATCTGAACCTGTTTTGTTGCATCAGCTTCTTGTTAATTGATTATTTGACCCTTAAATAGACCGATACTCAAAATCAATCTTAAAAACACTAGAAACTGTTTATCCGTGATTTGATAACAGTCGAAACACAACAGTCAAATAATCATTTTTCAGAGTGGAATATGCCAAACACCGTCTTAGATGTCTTTTTGGTTCTACTCCAGTACTCGTATGACTATATGTTCCCCCAAAAAGTAATATTTTCTTGGAATTGATGGCAACCAACTAACAATGTTTTTAATTTCATCCAAACTTACCAATCAGCAAAGCCATATTTTTTGTGAAGGGCAGAGTTTACAAATTAATTAGAACAATTTTTAGCCTTTTCTAACTTAATTCACAACTTGATAATTTTGTCTAACGCTTGGGGTTATCGTCCTTGATTCACCTCCACTTTTCAGACAATTACCCGGTCATCTTCAGATTCTTATGATGCTGTAAGAACTATTCGTATGGCAGGATACGGACTGATAATTGTGGGTCCCTCACTTCATTACTGGTTCAACTTTGTGTCGAGACTCTTTCCAAAACAGGACCTCATGTCAGTATTTAAGAAAATGTTCATAGGACAGACAACATTTGGGCCTCTCATGACTGTCGTTTTTTTCTCTCTTAATGCCGCTTTACAAGGTACTAGTTTCTTACTTGCCTTTTAATGTTTTTTATCTGTCTGCGGTTTTTTGGTTTCAGATTTAACTTTTGTTGAATAATAATATCTCTCAGGTGAAAATGGTTCAGAAATTATTGCTAGATTGAAGCGAGATTTAATCCCTACGATGATCAATGGCGTTATGTACTGGCCTTTATGTGATTTCATCACATTCAGATTCATCCCTGTTCATCTGCAGGTAAACATCTCGTTCATTTATTAGTGCTAAATTACAGATACCGATCATTTGACATTGTTCTTCTAAAGGGTTCTATTTATATATTTAAGAGTTGAAGGATATTATAATTAATTTTTATGTCTTATTTTTAATTGGAAATACAAAAGATGGGAGGACCGACTGCTAGTATAAACTTATGATCTCTGGATATTGGTTTTGCAGCCACTAGTGAGCAACTCATTTGCGTATATATGGACGGTTTACATCACATACATGGCAAGCTTAGAGAAAGCAAAGCTCGAGTAATACAATCACTAGTTTTTGACGTTTCATGCTTCTAAGAAGGGCTGCTGCTGCTCGGCTTAAGACTTTTAGCTGGTTGGAAACTCATACTCAGATGTTGCAAAAATGCAGAAAAAAGCTACATTCTATTGGGTACGTAGTCATGTCACATGTGCACATCCATTCTGACTTGTGTAAATGTGGCTGCAGCTATCAGCATGTTATGTCAAGAATTATCATAGTTTTAGTTCAATATATTTGTTAATGTTAAGAATTTCTGCCCCTCATTACAACGCATTTTTCTCATATAATGACAGAATATCCTTTGTATGTTCAATATCAATTTTGTTAGCGCAATTTTTTTCCGTCTTTTTCTTCTCATCTAAGTTGAATGTGTACTAGTGATGAGTGGTATCAGGTAACATTGTCATTTGTTATGTGTCGTCTGTTTATGATTTTGTGTCTGTCCATGCCTTTTTGTTCGTCCATATTGTGGTGTTTGTTTGAGACTTGATGAAATAGTCGATGCTTAACTGATAAGTCATTGGGTAGTGTTTCCCATATTCAACGTGGCTTTATCCAAAACTTGTTAACTAAGAGCCACTCCTGTCATATTAGAGGTGTTAAACAGTAGCAAATTGACGGTCGATTCAACTCACTCGTTTTTCTTACCTCATTCTTGATCTCTTGACCAATTCTCATCTGAATTGTTTAAGCTGTCCTCTCAGCAATCATTGTACATATTCATCAGAAACCCCATGTGTCAAAGTGGGTTTAAATCACTATTGGCCTAGTGGTATGTGAGTGGCTCATCAACTAAACGGTTATGGGTTCAACTTCCACGAGACATAGTGTGGCACAGGTGCCATCTAAAGAGAAGATAACTGAAAAACTAAAAGGAGGACGGACACATTGAAGTAAGCTTCAAATTTCTTATGAGATTAGTCGGGTTACTTTGTTAGTAGAGTAGGAAAAGGTATGCCAATTGTCGAGCATTGCTTTCTTCATAAGACACTGTATCTGACTAAATGTCTGCAAGTCTGAGAGGCTGCCTTCTTGAAACACGTCTTGCGATCATCTATGTGACGTACTCGGCGGTTTATTTATCCACCCATTTTTTCTTAACAACCTGTCTCATCACAAAATAAATTACTTTTTTCTAAGCAATGGCTGTATCACAAAATTACGTTGTGTGACAGTCGTTTGCTTTTGATCAGGAAATAAGGCCTTATGTGTTACAGGCAGCGCTTCCACAGCAATGCCAATGAAATCGGCTTTTTTGAGGTATACGAACAATCTTATATTCTTATTACATATTTGCAACTGTAGTATGCTATGGGGGTGTTTGGGGTAACAACCGACTATTTTGTTTTTATTCTTTCCTTTTTACTCTTTACACCTAGGTTTGAATCGGTAGAGAAACCTCACCTGATGCACCCCTTTTGGATGCCAATTGATCCTTTCCAAAGGACCAAGCCCTAGGCAAGGCAATAAGCACATGTGCCAGTAACATTTTACTATTTCTCAACACTGCTTGATATGGGTTTATTAATCTTTTGCAAATCTAATAAGCTCGAGTTATTAGATTTTTGAGGTTATGAACTTAAATAAGTCAGGAGATCAACTTTATAAACCCGTAAGCCCCAAGAATCTGAGCTTATTGTCTTTAAAACAATTGAAATTGATCTTCATCAAAAGTCTGAGATACTACTATTCTTCTTCAATAATCCGACATAAGTGAAAGTCAATTTTATCACTCACTCACCGCAAACAATCAGTTGACAAACACAGCTTGTAAGTTAACACAAATTACAAATGGTAACTTGGAGCTGCGGTTGAGTTCATGCCTATAGACTTCCATTGTTTGTGTAAGTTTATGGAGTTAATAAGCTAGAGAAGAAATACGCGTCATAATGTCGCATTACCAATTTCGATTCACTATTACTAGAAAGGCAATTTCTGAATCAAAAAACCGAAAAGCACCTAACGTGTGTTCAGCCACTTCCCAGGAATCCAAGTTAAAGTAGCCTGACACACCCCGATAAGCGCTTTTTCCACATTTTTTACTGTTCAGATAAAAAAATTATATTGTTCGACGTAGTGCTCCTCAAATAAGCTACTTATAGTGAAGTTCATATATGGACTAAACAAGAAATACAGCATAACCAATTTAGCTTACTAACAGGGTCGGAGCTGAGGTGGGACAGGTGGGTACTGGGCCTCCCCGTTTAGCCCAACTACTTTGAAGTTTTATTAAGCCCACTTCGAAGTTTTTAAATTAGCCGCCCTAAAGTCCATGATCAGATTATAGATTATAGAATATAGCCCCCTAAATATGTAAAGTAAATAAAAGCATATAATTATAGTTTACAAATAGGATAAATTTCATATATACCCAAAGTGTAAGCATTGAATTCATAATGTACAATATTTTGGTTATATAAGAAATTTCCAAATTTAATAAAGGTAGATATGAAATTGCCCCGTACGAATAAACCCAATCCCCGATATATGATTGTCTCGAAGATTATATTCATATTGTCAACTTCTTTGTTGTTTTTTTAACTTATCGGTTGCATTTTTAATTTATTTATTAGGGGCCGCGCGAGCGGTAGTGGACGAAGCGGAAGCGATGCTTATTCATACATTATCATCATATCTTTGAAATATCTAAGATATTGTGTTCTATTGTTAATTAATCTCTTGTGATATTTGAACTACTATCAATTTATGATTCAATGTGGTGATATTTAAGTGTTGCGATTTAAGGTGTGTTTTACCCAAGGGCGGAACTTTTAAGGGGCAGGGGAGCGTCCCGCCCCCTAAAAATTGCGGCAATTAGTGTAAATATTATAGGTTTTAGGGGTAATTTAGTTGATAATACAAACAAATCTTTAATTCTGCCCCCTCAAAATAAATTCGCCCCCCCCCCCCACACACACAAAAATAAATAAATACATAAATAAATGTTCAAGTGCCGCCACTGGCTTTTGCCGCAGAGCTTTTAAAAGCATTTACGAGCGGTGAGCTGTGAGCCTTTGTGATTTTTAATGCTTGTTTGACAAGCAACAAGTAGCTTTACCTATTTTTTAAAATGCTCATTTTTCAACGCTCCATGAAGTAGCATCTATAAGCATTGAGCATTTAGGAGTTGTACGTTACCAAAACGTTTTTATAAAAAAAATACAACTACTGCTCACTGCTATTTTTACTAAACACACCTTCAGTCGCCTTGAATTAAATAAATATTCAATAAAACAAACTTGTATCTTAACAGTTGTAATAGTTTGTCATAAAACTTTGTGACCTAGATTTATCAAGTATAAATTTTAGTGATGAAGCCTCCTTAATTTAAAATCCTGGATTCGTGGCTGATGTTGCTTACTTGTATTGAAAAGAATCATATATCCAGGTTATTTATGGACTTATGAAGTTTTGTAGAAAGAAATGAGTGAGTTTTAAAAAATCGTGATTTATGAAAAATGATTAATTTCATGTATAATCCTACTTTTATGATTAATTTCATGATTTATAAAAAACGATTGCTCTACTTTTATGATTAATTTCATGATTTATAAAAAATGGTTGCGGCATTACGCGACAAGCTAGATAGTTGACTTTACGTATATAATGTGAACTACAAGTCTACAATCAAACTTACGTGTTTTAGTGTATTTTTTTACTAGCCATTCTTTCTTAACTTGCTTTCACCTTGTTAAGTTAATTTAACTCTTTAAAAACCCTAAAGACTCAACTTTTTAAACAAGCCTTACAAGTCGTGTGCTAAACCCACTTTCTTTAAATCTTGAGCTACCTGCCTTTAGAAAACCACTAAATATTCAACATTTTCACCTAAACCTTACAAAACTTGTATTCCAAGCAATCACTTTTCTTAAGTCTCAAGAAACAACTAAACTTGCTTGCCTTCCAAGTTATCACCAAGACTTGATCTTCAAGAAACCCGCAAAAACCTCCAAACCCGATTTATTAATCCCCTTAAAACCAAAAGCCCTTGAAGCTTCTTAACCTTCAAGATTGGTTTTCACTAAGGAACTCTCAATTGTTAACATTTTAAAGCATATAACCCCTTTTAGATCTCTAAGCAAACCTTTGGAATTAACTTTCTTTAACCTCAAGAAACCCTTGAGAAAAATTAAACTTGCACCTCAAGTTTCCCTTTAATCGAATTAAACTTCAGACACCTTACATCAACACAACGATTTCCAACAATAACCGAAAAACAACTCGAAAACCAAATTTGTCAAGCCAATTTCAACCGGTTGTATCTCCCTACTAGATGCTCATATGCAAGATCCCTCCGGTGAAAACCTAGATCTATGTGTCTTTAAGCTACAGTTCGAATTGCGTAGAAATCCAATGGTAAATGAACCCACAGTGTCAATTATTTCATAGTTGCACAAAAACCGACAAATCAAACACGGTTTATTCTTTTCTCTTGTTATGACTCTCCCCTCATTATGTGATTCCTCCTTCTCGAAAAAGGCTCTAATACCACTTGTTGGATAAAACCTCCAACTAACCTAAAATCTTAGCGTGAATTTGATCAAAGAACTCGCAAGAAAAGTCAACACATCAAATCACAAGATAATTAACGAAAAAAATATAAATATATGAACATGCACATTGTATATACCCTCGAACCCCCTTTAATAACTAATAAAGGCTTACATAGACACAAGAAGAATGAATGAACTAACATCTCCCTCACTTCTATTTATATAGATCATGGGATACAATCCTTATGAAATTAGAATTCCATAGTGTGGAAAACTAGAAGGGGGGTTGAATAGTTTACCCGTTTTTAGTTTAATTATCTTTTGAAACTTTCCGTTTAATCAAAGATATGAACACAAAGACAATACACAATATGCAAGTATAAAGAATGAAACGATCAAACCATGACACGATTGTTTATCGTGGTTCGGCTACTTTGCTCTTTTGCATATAATGAGAAACTTTGTCTAGCTTCAAGCAAAAGAGGCAAAATGGTCTCAACTCTCTAACACATGAACTAATGAAAAGAAACATGTCCATAAAAATTGAAAAACATGTAACTAATTCAAAATTCCTGATAACAACCAACAAGAATAACATGTGCACCAAAAACAGGACAAAATAGTTAAAGTACCATTTATGCAACTTTATAAAAGAAAAAGTGTACCAATCATCATCACATACAAAGCATGACTTTTTTTCCTTCTTCACTAGAGTACCATTTTCAATTGTATTTACTTTGACCAAAAAACTAGAGACCAATTCATATTCCCATTCTTCATAAAGACATAAACCATAACTCCAAATTCCAAAACCAAAACTAGTTTTTTCTAAACAAAAATGACATCTTTTAGCTTATCAATCTTCATGCTCACAATCTTGTTATCTATCACTTCAATTTTCTGCACTAATTCTGAAGGTAAACTTTACTACTAGTTATGTTTCCTATTTTTTAGGGTTTCAAGATTATGATTTGATTATGCTAAATTAGTAACCTTTTTAGGAAACTGTTAATGGGTTTTGATCCTTAACTCAAACTAGTCAAAACCCATCTTTTGATTCTTGTTTAGTTATGAAATTCTTGATTCTTGATGTTACTTAAATTATGACAAAATTTAGTTTTTATGGGAAATTCTTCATGGGTTTTGATCTATAACTCAAGTTATTCAATACCCATTTTATGATTTTTGTTATAGTAGTAGTAAATTAGTGTTCATGGGGTTTATTGCTATAAGCTTATTTGTGGGCTTATAAGCTTATATGATTTCGGCTTCTTTTTCTAAGCTCAAAATTTTTGGCTTATTTTGAGATGTATGAGGTAATATAAGCTTATTGTATCATAATAAGCTTATATAAGCCAAAAAAATCTCAGACTAAGCCCAAAAGTTGAGCTTATGAAAAATAAGCCGAAATTACATAAGCTTAGTCATTTATGTTAAATCACAGTATTTGTGGGAAATTGTTATTGGTTTTGGGTCCTAATATGAATTCTTGAAGACTAATCTCATAATTTATGTTAATGTTAACAGGAAATGCTTTACATAGTCTAAGAACCAAGCTTTCTGACCCGAAAAATGTGTTGCAAAGTTGGGATCCTACTCTTGTAAATCCTTGTACATGGTTTCATGTTACCTGCGACGCTAACAACCATGTTATTCGTTTGTAAGATTCTTGTTTGCACTTTCAGTTTCTTGGATATATGTTTTGTTTATTTCAAGATAGATAAAGATAACTTTTTGTTGTTTGATTTCAGGGATTTGGGGAATTCTAATATTTCCGGGTCGTTGGGTTCGGAACTTGGTGAACTTAAGCATCTGCAATACTTGTAATTTCACATAACTCTTTGATCTGCTTACTTGAGTGTTTAAATCCATATTTATCTGGTTTTGGTGTCGTTTAGTCTATTAAGAGCTTACAAACAATGTCATTTGACTCATTTCATTATTTTAGATTAGTTTTCCGATTCCGGGAACACTAAGGAATGCTAGACTTCGTGTTTTACTTGATTTGGAAGTCTATTAGAGGGGTTTGCTACAAATTTGCCGACTTTGATTGTTTCTTATTGCATAGTCACTTTTACAACATAATGCCAAATATCCTCCTTGACTTAAGTTTGAATTTCTAGGAAGTTACAAATAGTTGAAGGAGCTATTAGGACAAGTTAAAGTTTTACCTCACTAGGTGTAAATTTCTGAACAAACTAGAGGGTATTGCGTCTAGAAAAAGTGAAAAACCGAATGTTGGTGTAGAGACAATTTTTTAGGTTGTGTCTTCACAAAAGTGGAATCTACGTTTGGAAATTCATAATTAATGAGGATGTAATTTGTATGTTTCGTGTCCTTTCTACCTTTTACCGTTTTATTTGGTAGACGAGAAATATTAATGGGTGATGTTATTGTCAAATTCAGGGAACTTTACTGGAACAACATTGAAGGCAAAATCCCGAAGGAACTAGGGAACTTGAAAAACCTCGTCAGCATGGATTTATATGGCAACAAATTTGAAGGGGAAATCCCAAAATCTTTCTCTAAATTGAAGTCTTTAAGATTTTTGTAAGCATAACCTGATCTCTTTATCATTGTTCATTCTCTTTAATAACATATAAACTGAGACCATATGTTGCTTACACAGGCGATTAAATAACAACAAGCTCTCGGGCCCAATCCCAAGGGAACTCACAACTCTCTCTAACATGAAAGTATTGTAAGTTTTTAGGATTTATGCAACTAGCATTTGTGTTCATCTTTAAATATTTTGTTATAGCATATGATCTGAGCCCGTGTTTTATGATCTTTCAGTGATGTTTCTCATAACAATCTTTGTGGCACAATACCTGTTGATGGCCCTTTCACAAGTTTCCCTATGGAAAGGTATTTTCCTCTTTATACTCCGTCAAAATTTCTACCCTTTTGAGTCTTTGGTCATTCATACTTTTTTTCATAGTTATGGTTATGGATCATAATTCATAACTCGAAGGTGTTATTTATCATGCAAACGGGTAATTGATAGTTCTGCTATTCTGTTTGTCAGTTTCGAAGACAATAGACTGAACGGACCGGAGCTAAAAGGACTCGTTTCCTATGATTTTGGATGCTAAATTACTAAAAAGATGTATTGTGGTGCAGCAAAATATCTAGCCCATCCATTAGTCAATGTGTGACTTGTTCTTTTTTTCTTTTTCTTTTTTTCTATTGTATTATATGTACCGAAAATTACAAAATAGGCCTATAAGGCATGTGATCAATTATTACGTGTAGAATTAATCAAATTTTACTTGATATGATACCGGTAAGCTTTTTAGTACTTCATGTATTACTGTTAGTTTGGTAAATGTATTACGTAACAATTTAAGATATAGTTGCGACCATAATTGTTTTGCCTAAAGTAGAGTCGGGCCTTTAGTCGTCATTGAATGTTGTATATAGATGTCCTAATAAGGCATTAAGGCTATAATCTCCTTGTATGGTTGTAAGAAATTAAGTTCAAATCTCAGGTTGTACAGAGAATGCAGATGAAAGAAGCTCGGTTAAGGACATTTTCAGATGGTTACCATTAGGATTCCCATACAACAACATATAGTGGTTTACGGAGTAGTTTCATTTTGGATTACCTTGACCTGGTGTTTCAAGCTTCTTGATGGTTGGATTTTTATTGTGTCGAGAAGTCTGAAGCGAGTTTTCCGAACAAAGCTCTCAATGAGTGTACATTTCTTCGCACTCTGTACAAGTATGTCGATTAAACCGTATACATTAGTACTTAGACGTTGAGTAANGAAGGTGTACTGGTTGCATTTACAGGTTGTAATTTTAGGATGGTGCATGTATTAATATTTATTGTGGGTTCGTTTATGCATTTCTATATTTGGTTTGTTTAGTAAAACTTATGATTGTAAATTTACCTAAGTGAGGAAGTCCAAGGGCCATGCATGTAATATCTTAAGACTTGGTAAGTAACCCTTGGACTCCCCTATATAAACAATGTATAAGCCTTCATCTAGGCTTGTTGGTTCTCTTGATAATACAAGTTCATTATATCAAATATTTGAGTTCCTTCCATTCTCATCTTCTTCATCTTATTCTTTTCTTATTGGTTTATGATTCTATGATTGTGTATGTTTGAATATGGTGACCTAACAAACGAAGAGGTGGGTGTGGTGTGACGGCGAGGTCGGCGAAGCCTCCACCTAGGATGGCGACGGCGAACCACCTCCCACACCCAATGCTCTTATATGGTAGTAATCTTCTATGGTTTTCTAAAATATATTGAAGTTTATCAAAATCTTCGAAATTAAGTTGTCAACTCTATAGAACAAGTCATGAAGATCTTGAATTCAAAGGCAATGAGATGGCAACTATTAGGGGTGGAAACGAGCCGAGCCGTTCGTGAAAAGCTCGGGATCGGATCGGTAAAAAGCTCGAACGAGCCGAGCCTAAATGAGCTCGAGCCCGAGCTCGAGCCTAAGTTTGAGCTCATTTAATAATCGAGCTCGAGCCCGAGCTCTATACAAAAAGCTCGAGTAGGCTCGCGAGCCTAAACGAGCCCTAAAAATATATACGTATAGATATTGTTTATACGTATAAACGAGATTTAAAATAGTAAACGAGCTCGAGCCTTATTTAATTAACGAGCCGAGCTCTATTTGAACTTTGTTTTCTTTAAAACTTCTTATAAATTAGTCGAGCCCGAGCCCGAGCTCGAGCTTGTGAAAATTTTCACGAGCCGAGCTCGAGCTCAAAATATAAAGCTCGAAACGAGCTCGAGCCCGAGCTCGAGCTTTATATATGTAAACGAGCCGAGCTCGAGCTCTGGCAGGCTCGTGCTCGGCTCGGCTCGTTTTCACCCCTAATTATAGGGGTTTATGACTAGTTAAATTACTTAAATATCATTCAAAATATAATAAATTATCACGTAAAAGCTGAAAATATATGTGAATTTAATTTGATGTATTTTTATGCAATTTTACATTAATAAGCTTCAGCTCCAACTAATTCGTCAAACAACTTTATAAAAATATAATCTCCAGCTTTCGGCTTATAATACCCAGCCTCAGCCCCAGCCCCAGCCCCAGCCCATGCATAAACATAAACGTAAGACTTGTCTGGATTATTATATGTTATATGCATAAACGAAAAATGAAACACTTGACCAAAATACCTCAAATATAATTATGTGTCACTATACAATCTCATAGCTATGAACGGGTATTCATCTAGTATTGTTTTTATCTCGATCTCTATCACTTACTATATATAAAGAGAAAGCAATACTTCTTGAAACTTAAAAACTTAAAAATGAGTAAAGTGGTTTGACAAAAGTATCCCTCTAAACCTTATGCTTAAATTAGTGGTTTTAAATATTGTTTCATTTACCACCAAATGAAGGTTGTCTTTGCTTTTTAAATTCGAATTTTTTATTTCAATTAACACGATTTTGTTTTGGTTTTTAAGTGTCACACGATTTTCCCTTTAATCACTTTATCACATTTTAATTAAATCAATTATAGTGCACATATTCTATTATATATAACACGATTATTTTCATCATCCATCATTCGTAAAAAAAAGATGAAAAAAAATTGTAAAAAAAGATGGTTAAGTGTTTCATGTAACGTTTATTCATACAATATAATGAAATTTAATAGAAAACGATTATAATATACGATAATTCAACTCAAAGAAAAATTTAAAAATGTCTCATATGGACTTAAAGGTTTTGCATAAGAGATAAATCATCACCACGTAACAATTAATGAATTATTGTTATATATTATTCCGAAAAACACATAAGTTATTCTTAGGCTGGGGGTAGACCACATGGTGGTGCCCCAAACCCGCGCCATCCCCATTACACACCTCTCTCAATCGCGCACGGTGAGGGTATTTTGGTTTTGGTTCGGTGGTGCATACCACCTAACCTATGCACCCTATTTTGCGTGTGTGTTTGTAAGGTATATTGTGGAGTATGTTTGTATAGAGTGACGTATTTTAATATGTCTGTTTTGGTGGTGACTATTACACCTGTTTAGTTGTGGGTTTGATGGTATACTGAATGATGATGTGCAACTAATGCAGAGGTGGTAGATTTGGTGACTATAACACTTATGAGAAAGGTGGAACAAAATCTACGTTTTTGTGATTGAATGATTTCATTTATGTTATTAAAACTAGGGGTGGAAACGAGCCGAGCCGAGCCGAGCCCGAGCTCGCCAGAGCTCGAGCTCGGCTCGTTTATATATATAAAGCTCGAGCTCGGGCTCGAGCTCGTTTCGAGCCTTATATTTTGAGCTCGAGCTCGGCTCGTGAAAATTTTCACAAGCTTGAGCTCGGCTCGAGCTCGATTAATTTATATGATGTGTCAAAGAAAACAAAGTTCAAATAGAGCTCGGCTCGTTAATTACATAAGGCTCGAGCTCGTTTACTACTTTTAAGCTCGTTTATACGTATAGACGATATATATACGTATATACTTCTAGGGCTCGTTTAGGCTCGCGAGCCTACTCGAGCTTTTTATATAGAGCTCGGGCTCGAGCTCGATTATTAAATGAGCCCAAACTTAGGCTCGAGCTCGTTTAGGCTCGGCTCGTTCGAGCTTTTTACCGATCCGATCCCGAGCTTTTCACGAGTGGCTCGGCTCGTTTCCACCCCTAATTAAAACAATGAGTTATTTTTTTTGGATGAGATTATTTCTGTAATAAAAAGTTTATAGTGTCAAAAAAGCTCTAAAAAATATCTACCAAACAGGCTCTAAGTTGCAATATCTTTTGATACATCTCTTAAAACTGTTAGTTAGCAAAACCTTTATTGTATTTCTAAGTTTTAAAAACTACTCTCGCAGACTGGACTAATCACATGGTGTAGTTTGTTTTACAATTTAATCTGGTTTATATTTGAAGTTTAGAATAATAAATAAGTATCATATCATTCGTATCTCACTTTTTTTTTTTTTTTTTTTACATTAACTTGCACCGATATTAGATATAAAATTATGAGAAGTGCTTTGCATGTTTTTCATTTTTATTTGCACCTTTAGTGCGTGCCAATTAAATAAAAATATTTCAAAAAATAAATAAATAAATAAAGTTGAGTAAATTGCAAAACCTGTCCCTACAATATGTTCAAATCGCAAGTACAGCCTCCACCTTTTCGAAAGTGCAAGTATCATCCTTGTAGGAAACCTTTGGTACGAATATCACTCATGACTCAAAATAAAATGACTAAAATGGCCCTTCTTTCATAGCCGTATACAAGGGTGTGCGAGGTGTGCTATCGCACAGGGCCTCAAATTTTCAGAGGCTTCAAAATATATACCCGTTATATATCTAGGGCCTCAAAACTCACTCCCAATAAAAATTGTTAACGTTGTACAATCTTATGTCCTATACATTTTTTAAAACATAGATCATCAAAATACTATGTTTTTGGTTTCAACAGTTGTTATAATATATTTTTGACCATCGCATATAGTTATTGTATAAGCTTTTTCACAGGGCCTCCGTTCGCTTAGCTACGCCACTGCCTTCTTTTAGCGAAACTTTGTCATTTTACTTTGAGGTATTTTAGTCATTTCACTTTAAGACAAAGACAAAATTCGTACCACATAAACTATTTTTGCAATTTACTAAAATTTGAGAGCCTTCAAATCAATTTTCTAGAATTATTAAACCCCACAAAAGTGTCCACATTACGTCACCCAAAACCCAACAAACAGAACCGTCTACTTCCTTCCTTCTACATTAAAAAAAAAAAACATAAACATAAAACATTAAACCCTAACCCCTAAATTTTAGGAACCCAAAAAATGAGTATCAGCTTCTTAAAAAACAGTCAGAAAACATACACCCACATCAGTACCATGTTCAGAAGACACCCCATATCATCAAGAAACCCAATCGGGGCCCCATTGACCCGACCCGGTTTAAAAGCTTTTGCATATTCAAGGGTTCCTGAAAGAAAAGTGATAGAGGCTGTGCCATTTGTTGCTGGTGCTAAAAATGGGGTTGGGTTTTCATATGGTGGGTTTATTGGGTGGTATTTGGGTATGTTGAAGACCCGACCCGTTTTGACTAAAAGTGTTACTTCTGGTCTTATTTATACTATTGCTGATTTGTCCTCTCAGGTAAACTTTTTTTTTTTTTTTTTTTTTTTTTTTTTTTTTTTTTTTTTTTTTTAAAGTAATATAAATAAATGTCGTGTTTTTACAAGTTCGGTGATGTTTAGGTATATTTTTAGGGGGTGTTTGTTTCGGCTTATATAGCCGGCTTTATGGCTTATTTGGTTTTGGGCTTATGTTTCGTAAGCTCACTTGTTGTGTCTTATTTTGAAACTTTTCGGTCATTATGACATAATGAACTTATATAAGCTGAAAAGTTTCAAAATAAGCCACAAAAGTTGAGCTTTTGAAACATAAGCCTAAAAATAAATAAGCCATAAGCCGGCTATATAAGCCGAAACAAACACCCCCTTATATTAAGTTCAGTGACCCAAAAATGTCATTTTGAATTTGAAATGGGATAGAAATGGATTTAGATGTATGTGTCTTAATCTTAGAATTAGGTAAGGAGTTATGTTATGGTTTTCGGCTCAGCATATTGGTCTTTGCTATATGTGTATAGAAGTATAGATGGCCGGGTGTTTCACATTGTGTTTTGGAAGTGGGTATCTGATATGGAATAATGAGAATCATATAGAGGGATTTTAAAACAGTGACGGAACCAGCTCAATAAGTGTTTTTTGAACTGTAATAGAAATGGAACAAATGAACAAAAAAGTATAAGTCCATTAAAGCGAGTGGGTTTAATAAGAATTGAGTTTACTTTTACCTATTATTGGACTAAGCAACTACCAGGTAATACTCTTGATTAATCATTGACAGTATAAAAAATTATACAATTAAACATTTAAACTAAGAACTATCCTCAATTAGGCGTTAGGCGTTATACTGTTATAGCCTTAGGATAAGAACGTTTAATTTTTCGGGATACCTGTTGGGTATGCGCACAAGTGTTTGGATCGTGGTGAATGATTGGTTGGAGGTGTTTGTTCGCCAAGGGTCGTAGTTAAGTGTCTGGACTAGTCATTACTCATTTCAGCGTGTATAATCATACAATGTACTTTGCATCATGTATTAGCCAAATGTCAGGACATCGTTTGACCCATTAAAAACGCATGCTGCTCGGTTCTTAAAAAGGCCCTAGATAATCTGAAACTGTTTTGTTGCATCAGCTTCTTGTTAATTGATTATTTGACCCCTAAATAACCCGATACTCAAAATCAATCTTAAAAACACTAGAAACTGTTTATCCGTGATTTGATAACAGTTGAAACACAACAGTCAAATAATCATTTTTCAGAGACGGAATATGCCAAACACTGTCTTAGATGTCTTTTTGGTTCTACTCCAGTACTCGTATGACACTATGTTCCCCCAAAAAGTAATATTTTCTCGGAACTGATGGCAACCAACTAACAATGTTTTTATATATCATCCAACTTACTAATCAGCAAAGCCTATATTTTGTGAATGACAGAGTTTACAAATTGACTAGAACAATTTTTAGCCTTGTCTAAATTAATTCACAACTTGATAATTTTGTCTAACGTTTGGGGTTGTCGTCCTTGATTCACTTCCACTTTTCAGACAATTACCCGGTCATCTTCAGATTCTTATGATGCTGTAAGAACTATTCGTATGGCAGGATACGGACTGATAATTGTGGGTCCCTCACTTCATTACTGGTTCAACTTTGTGTCGAGACTCTTTCCAAAACAGGACCTCATGTCAGTATTTAAGAAAATGTTCATAGGTCAGACAACATTTGGGCCTCTCATGACTGTCGTTTTTTTCTCTCTTAATGCCGCTTTACAAGGTACTAGTTTCTTACTTGCCTTTTAATGTTTTTTATGTCTGCGGGTTTTTGGTTTCAGATTTAACTTTTGTTGAATAATAATATCTCTCAGGTGAAAATGGTTCAGAAATTATTGCTAGATTGAAGCGAGATTTAATCCCTACGATGATTAATGGCGTTATGTACTGGCCTTTATGTGATTTCATCACATTCAGATTCATCCCTGTTCATCTGCAGGTAAACATTCTCGTTCATTTATTTTAGTGCAAAATTATAGATACCGATCATTTGACATTGTTCTTCTAAAGGGTTCTATTTATATATTTAAGAGTTGAAGGATATGGTAATTAACTTTTATGTCTTATTTTTAATTGGAAATACAAAAGATGGGAGGACCGACTACTAGTATAAACTTATGATTTCTGGATATTGGTTTTGCAGCCACTAGTGAGCAACTCATTTGCGTATATATGGACGGTTTACATCACATACATGGCAAGCTTAGAGAAAGCAAAGCTCGAGTAATACAATCACTAGTTTTTGACGTTGCATGCTTCTAAGAAGGGCTGCTGCTGCTCGGCTTAAGACTTTTAGCTGGTTGGAAGCTCATACCAAAATGTTGCAAAAATGCAGAAAAAAGCTACATTCTATTGGGTACGTAGTCATGTCACATGTGCACATCCATTCTGACTTGTGTAAATGTGGCTGCAGCTATCAGCATGTTATGTCAAGAATTATCATAGTTTTAGTTCAATATATTTGTTAATGTTAAGAATTTCTGCCCCTCATTACAACGCATTTTTCTCATATAATGACAGAATATCCTTTGTATGTTCAATATCAATTTTGTTAGCGCAATTTTTTTTCCCGTCTTTTTCTTCTCATCTAAGTTGAATGTGTACTAGTGATGAGTGGTATCAGGTAACATTGTCATTTGTTATGTGTCGTTTGTTTATGATTTTGTGTCTGTCCATGCCTTTTTGTTCGTCCATATTGTGGTGTTTGTTTGAGACTTGATGAAATAGTCCATGCTTAACTGATAAGTCATTGGGTAGTGTTTCCCATATTCAACGTGGCTTTATCCAAAACTTGTTAACTAAGAGCCACTCCTGTCATATTAGAGGTGTTAAACAGTAGCAAATTGACGGTCGATTCAACTCACTCGTTTTTCTTACCTCATTCTTGATCTCTTGACCAATTCTCAGCTGAATTGTTTAAGCTGTCCTCTCAGCAATCATTGTACATATTCATCAGAAACCCCATGTGTCAAAGTGGGTTTAAATCACTATTGGCCTAGTGGTATGTGAGTGGCTCATCAACTAAACGGTTATGGGTTCAACTTCCACGAGACATAGTGTGGCACAGGTGCCATCTAAAGAGAAGATAACTGAAAAACTAAAAGGAGGACGGACACATTGAAGTAAGCTTCAAATTTCTTATGAGATTAGTCGGGTTACTTTGTTAGTAGAGTAGGAAAAGGTATGCCTATTGTCGAGCATTGCTTTCTTCATAAGACACTGTATCTGACTAAATGTCTGCAAGTCTGAGAGGCTGCCTTCTTGAAACACGTCTTGCGATCATCTATGTGACGTACTCGGCGGTTTATTTATCCAGCCATTTTTTCTTAACAACCTGTCTCATCACAAAATAAATTACTTTTTTCTAAGCAATGGCTGTATCACGAAATTACGTTGTGTGACAGTCGTTTGCTTTTGATCAGGAAATAAGGCCTTATGTGTTACAGGCAGCGCTTCCACAGCAATGCCAATGAAATCGGCTTTTTTGAGGTATACGAACAATCTTATATTCTTATTACATATTTGCAACTGTAGTATGCTATGGGGGTGTTTGGGGTAACAACCGACTATTTTGTTTTTATTCTTTCCTTTTTACTCTTTACACCTAGGTTTGAATCGGTAGAGAAACCTCACCTGATGCACCCCTTTTGGATGCCAATTGATCCTTTCCAAAGGACCAAGCCCTAGGCAAGGCAATAAGCACATGTGCCAGTAACATTTTACTATTTCTCAACACTGCTTGATATGGGTTTATTAATCTTTTGCAAATCTAATAAGCTCGAGTTATTAGATTTTTGAGGTTATGAACTTAAATAAGTCAGGAGATCAACTTTATAAACCCGTAAGCCCCAAGAATCTGAGCTTATTGTCTTTAAAACAATTGAAATTGATCTTCATCAAAAGTCTGAGATACTACTATTCTTCTTCAATAATCCGACATAAGTGAAAGTCAATTTTATCACTAACTCACCGCAAACAATCAGTTGACAAACACAGCTTGTAAGTTAACACAAACTACAAATGGTAACTTGGAGCTGCGGTTGAGTTCATGCCTATAGACTTCCATTGTTTGTGTAAGTTTATGGAGTTAATAAGCTAGAGAAGAAATACGTGTCATAATGTCGCATTACCAATTTCGATTCACTTTTACTAGAAAGGCAATTTCTGAATCAAAAAACCGAAAAGCACCTAACGTGTGTTCAGCCACTTCCCGGGAATCCAAGTTAAAGTAGCCTGACACACCCCGATAAGCGCTTTTTCCACATTTTTTACTGTTCAGATAAAAAATTTACATTGTTCGACGTAGTGCTCCTCAAATAAGCTACTTATAGTGAAGTTCATATATGGACTAAACAAGAAATACAGCATAACCAATTTAGCTTACTTCAGGGTCGGAGCTGAGGTGGGACAGGTGGGTACTGGGCCTCCCCGTTTAGCCCAACTACTTTGAAGTTTTATTAAGCCCACTTCGAAGTTTTTAAATTAGCCGCCCTAAAGTCCATGATCAGATTATAGATTATAGAATATAGCCCCCTAAATATGTAAAGTAAATAAAAGCATATAATTATAGTTTATAAATAGGATATTGAATTCATAATGTACAATATTTTGGTTATATAAGAAATTTCCAAATTTAATAAAGGTAGATATGAAATTACCTCGTACGAATAAACCCAATCCCCGATATATGATTGTCTCGAAGATTCTATTCATATTGTCAACTTCTTTGTTGTTTTTTTTAACTTACCGGTTGCATTTTTAATTTATTTATTAGTTAGGGGCCGCGCGAGCGGTAGTGGACGAAGCGGAAGCGATGCTTATTCATACATTATCATCATATCTTTGAAATATCTAAGATATTGTGTTCTATTGTTAATTAATCTCTTGTGATATTTGAACTACTATCAATTTATGATTCAATGTGGTGATATTTAAGTGTTGCGATTTAAGGTGTGTTTTACCCAAGGGCGGAACTTTTAAGGGGCAGGGGAGCGTCCCGCCTCTTAAAAATTGCGGCAATTAGTGTAAATATTATAGGTTTTAGGGGTAATTTAGTTGATAATACAAACAAATCTTTAATTCTGCCCCCTCAAAATAAATTCGCCCCCCCCCCCACACACACAAAAATAAATAAATACATAAATAAATAATAAATAAATGTTCAAGTGCCGCCACTGGCTTTTGCCGCAGAGCTTTTAAAAGCATTTACGAGCGATGAGCTGTGAGCCTTTGTGATTTTTAATGCTTGTTTGACAAGCAACAAGTAGCTTTACCTATTTTTTAAAATGATCATTTTTCAACGCTCCATGAAGTAGCATCTATAAGCATTGAGCATTTAGGAGTTGTACGTTACCAAAACGTTTTTATAAAAAAAATACAACTACTGCTCACTGCTATTTTTACTAAACACACCTTCAGTCGCCTTGAATTAAATAAATATTCAATAAAACAAACTTGTATCTTAACAGTTGTAATAGTTTGTCATAAAACTTTGTGACCTAGATTTATCAGGTATAAATTTTAGTGATGAAGCCTCCTTAATTTAAAATCCTGGATTCGTGGCTGACGTTGCTTACTTGTATTGAAAAGAATCATATATCCAGGTTATTTATGGACTTATGAAGTTTTGTAGAAAGAAATGAGTGAGTTTNTAGTGGACGAAGCGGAAGCGATGCTTATTCATACATTATCATCATATCTTTGAAATATCTAAGATATTGTGTTCTATTGTTAATTAATCTCTTGTGATATTTGAACTACTATCAATTTATGATTCAATGTGGTGATATTTAAGTGTTGCGATTTAAGGTGTGTTTTACCCAAGGGCGGAACTTTTAAGGGGCAGGGGAGCGTCCCGCCTCTTAAAAATTGCGGCAATTAGTGTAAATATTATAGGTTTTAGGGGTAATTTAGTTGATAATACAAACAAATCTTTAATTCTGCCCCCTCAAAATAAATTCGCCCCCCCCCCCACACACACAAAAATAAATAAATACATAAATAAATAATAAATAAATGTTCAAGTGCCGCCACTGGCTTTTGCCGCAGAGCTTTTAAAAGCATTTACGAGCGATGAGCTGTGAGCCTTTGTGATTTTTAATGCTTGTTTGACAAGCAACAAGTAGCTTTACCTATTTTTTAAAATGCTCATTTTTCAACGCTCCATGAAGTAGCATCTATAAGCATTGAGCATTTAGGAGTTGTACGTTACCAAAACGTTTTTATAAAAAAAATACAACTACTGCTCACTGCTATTTTTACTAAACACACCTTCAGTCGCCTTGAATTAAATAAATATTCAATAAAACAAACTTGTATCTTAACAGTTGTAATAGTTTGTCATAAAACTTTGTGACCTAGATTTATCAGGTATAAATTTTAGTGATGAAGCCTCCTTAATTTAAAATCCTGGATTCGTGGCTGACGTTGCTTACTTGTATTGAAAAGAATCATATATCCAGGTTATTTATGGACTTATGAAGTTTTGTAGAAAGAAATGAGTGAGTTTTAAAAAATCGTGATTTATGAAAAATGATTAATTTCATGTATCACCCTACTTTTATGATTAATTTCATGATTTATAAAAAACGGTTGCTCCACTTTTATGATTAATTTCATGATTTATAAAAAACGGTTGCGGCATTACACGACAAGCTAGATAGTTGACTTTACGTATATAATGTGAACTACAAGTCTACAATCAAACTTACGTGTTTTAGTGTATTTTTTTACTAGCCATTCTTCCTTAACTTGCTTTCACCTTGTTAAGTTAATTTAACTCTTTAAAAACCCTAAAGACTCAACTTTTTAAACAAGCCTTACAAGTCGTGTGCTAAACCCACTTTCTTTAAATCTTGAGCTACCTGCCTTTAGAAAACCACTAAATATTCAACATTTTCACCTAAACCTTACAAAACTTGTATTCCAAGCAATCACTTTTCTTAAGTCTCAAGAAACAACTAAACTTGCTTGCCTTCCAAGTTATCACCAAGACTTGATCTTCAAGAAACCCCAAAAACCTCCAAACCCGATTTATTAATCCCCTTAAAACCAAAAGCCCTTGAAGCTTCTTAACCTTCAAGATTGGTTTTCACTAAGGAACTCTCAATTGTTAACATTTTAAAGCATATAACCCCTTTTAGATCTCTAAGCAAACCTTTGGAATTAACTTTCTTCAACCTCAAGAAACCCTTGAGAAAAATTAAACTTGCACCTCAAGTTTCCCTTTAATCGAATTAAACTTCAGACACCTTACATCAACACAACGATTTCCAACAATAACCGAAAAACAACTCGAAAACCAAATCTGTCAAGCCAATTTCAACTGGTTGTATCTCCCTACTGGATGCTCCTATGCAAGATCCCTCCGGTGAAAACCTAGATCTTTGTGTCTTTAAGCTACAGTTCGAATTGCGTAGAAATCCAATGGTAAATGAACCCACAGTGTCAATTATTTCATAGTTGCACAAAAACTGACAAATCAAACACGGTTTATTCTTTTTCTTTTGTTATGACTCTCCCCTCATTATGTGATTCCTCCTTCTCGAAAAAGGCTCTAATACCACTTGTTGGATAAAACCTCCAACTAACCTAAAATCTTAGCGTGAATTTGATCAAAGAACTCGCAAGAAAAGCCAACATATCAAATCACAAGATAATTAACGAAAAAAATATAAGTATATGAACATGCACATTGTATATACCCTCGAACCCCCTTTAATAACTAATAAAGGCTTACATAGACACAAGAAGAATGAATGAACTAACATCTCCCTCACTTCTATTTATATAGATCATGGGATACAATCCTTATGAAATTAGAATTCCACAGTTTCTTTGCACACCAAGAAATCATAGTCTAAGTCTAAGTAATTTCCCAATATATAATACTAATACAAGTAACCCTTCTAAGTTTGCTTTTATATTCTAACATATATGTCAATTATAAGAGCAAAGAATTTGATTCTTTTTAGCTTAAATGATAAGTCTATCTTAATTTAGTTCTAATAAATTTGTTGATGGTGGTTGTTATTTCTTAAAGACTCGTAAATTAGCCGAATACATAAAGATGGATTGTGTTCATGTTCCTTCATTTAATTTTGACCGCGCAAACTAAAGAGTATCATATGTGTTAAGTGGCCTTATTTGTATTGGATTGGTATTAGCATTTGTGTTTGACTGTATTTGTATTTGTATTTGTATTGGTTTAGACTCAAGCTCAAGTCTTAAGTTAGTCATTAGTGTCAATATGGGTCTCATGTAAACAATATTATCAATCAATGTATCACGTCTTACATAGTATCAGAGCTATTCGANTTAAAATAGTTTTAATTAAATAATTAAATATTAAAATAATATAATATAATTAAAATATTTTCTTTTTAGATTTTAATTTTCTTTAATATTAAAAGTTTCAAAATTTTCATTTTTCACCCCAAAGTTTGGAACTTGTCATTTTCAGTCCCTGTAATTTGGAAATTGGCAATTTTAGTCCCTGTACTTTGCTTATTTGCATTTTGTGTTATATATTTGTCATATCTGTAATTGTGAATTCTCATTTCCATTTCCAAGCAATCAGTAGTGTAAAAATCCAAACAATCAATCTTTATCTGGTTACTATTCCAAATCACTCTTCCCATAAACGTTTTCCAAAACACAATTTCAGCCTCGTTGGGATTAAACGACCCGGGGATACACTATACTCCTCAGGATTTCATTGAGTTGGTCTTAGACTTCCAGGTTATCTTTGTTACGGTTGGCCATTCACAAGTGGCCAGCTCGTGTGACAATTACCTGTTGGTTCTGAGCCCAATCAGATTGTGTTCATGTTCCTTCATTTAATTTTGACCGCGCAAACTAAAGAATATCATATGTGTTAAGTGGCCTAATTTGTATTGGATTGGTATTAGCATTTGTGTTTGACTGTATTTGTATTTGTATTGGTTTAGACTCAAGCTCAAGTCTTAAGTTAGTCATTAGTGTCAATATGGGTCTCATGTAAACAATATTATCAATCAATGTATCACGTCTTACATAGTATCAGAGCTATTCAATTATGAGAATACCAAAATAAAATAAAATAAAATAAAATAAAATAAATAAAAATAAAAAAATCGAGTACACCGTTCACTGTCAAGCTACTGTTCATCGCCGGATTTTACTGTTCATCGTCATAGTTACTATTCATCCAATCTTAAATTCGAAGGAATGGCAGCCAAGAGCTTTGAAGATAGGTTGATTGATATTGCAGAGATGATGAAAGAGTTTCAATCTGAATGGAAGGAAAGTTTAATGCAACTCCAATCTAAATTTGAGGAAAGTTTAACATGGTTCCAGTTTAAGGTGGAGGGGCATATTACATAAGCGCGTCAAGAGTTCTCATTGTTGTCCGATAAGTTTTACAAATCGATAGAGGCTACAGTAATAAATAAGAAGAGTCAAGAGTGGCAATTCCCTTTATGTGGGGTACAACCAAACTAACGATGCCATAAAAGTAGGATGAAGGCAAGTTTGTTTTAGAAAAATTGGTATTAGAGCTTTAGGTTCAACCCAACACAAATAGTTGTCCTCTGCTTATCGGCTAATCAAAATCCATTTTTGAATCGACTAGCATCATAGGTTCGTTTAGCCATGAATAAAAAAAAAGGTTCATTTTCGTCTTTGTTAGTTTTGGGATTTGGTCGTTTGATAGGCATAATCAATCATACGACTGAGTTGGTATTGTTTTTGCTTGTCAATCGATATTGCTTTGAAATGGATAATTAAAATATATAAATTGTTAGTTTTAGACTTTTGGTGAAGTTATTGGGGTTTTTAAGAGAAGTCCATAAATAATTTTTTTTTCTTTTTATTTTTCTTTTTATTTTTTTATTTTTTTTTTTTTTCCAATTTGAATAAAGTTTTGTTTGACATCTTTGGTCATATTAAATTTGTTTGACTTGTTCAAAGTTAAGGTGAGTCGACTAAAGCTTGACCATTCTCGACGCTTTTGATGTGTTAAAACACATCATGGATACATCTTCTAGTGCAACAAGTTCGGCTCCTTTAACCACGGAATGAAGTAAGGTGGATTGAATAGTTAAATCTTGAATCTTGTTAAGACTCTTCGAAACCCTTCAAGATAGGCTTGTTATGGCTAAACCCAAGTTTGATATGGATGCTTGGGATCTTATTGAAGCCATTTTTCTTGACAATAAACGCACTTGTACTATTGCTTTAAAAGGTGAACTACGGGTTCGTACTATTTATTGACAAAGACGTTTGCTGAGTTTTCAGACAGTTTGAGCGTTCATTCCTCTCCACTCCAACTACGGGGGTTGTTAAGTTGACTTATTTGTATTGGATTGGTATTAGTATTTGTATTAGACTAGTATTTGTATTTGTACTAGTTTAGGCTCAAGTTCAAGTGTTATTTTTTTTATTTTTTATTTTAATTTTTTTGGAACGGCAGCAGATTTATTAGAAAAAAACTAGCAAGGTGCTAGAGATTACAAATTACAAAGGCGATTTAAGCCAATCATTCCAACTAGTAGACAATCGACCTCTATGCTTAATCCAAGAAAAAGAATACAAACGAATATAATCAAAGATGTCACTTTTCCTCAAGGAATGAGAGTTAATAATGACACCATTACGAATATAATCAAAGATGTCACTTTTCCAATGGAAGAATAGAGCTCGAATTTGCAACCGATGAGATCAAAGCCACCTTCACTACCATGCAAGGCTTTAATACGCTAATAACGGGAGAGGAATATTATCATTAGTATAAATATTAGTATCACGTAAACAATATTATCAGTCAATATATCACGTCTTACAATACAATACGTACAATTAAAAAGAATGACTAAACGATTTGAAATCATGCTTTATTTCTCCTACATAAGTTACGCTACTCTTTAATTGAATATATATATCCAGGACTTGGTTGACATTTGACAATCTGATATCAAATCGTGTTCAGATCATACAACTAAGTATTCCCAAATAAGAAATTAAAAAATAGAACGTGGTTCATACACATATGTTGTAAAATACAATATAAATGAAGGCATGAAGCTATCAAGTTTAAAATACACATCCAAACTACAATGGGAGCATCTGATGACATGAAGCTTTTGGATCGTGTTCCAACATCCAAACCTCCATTTGAATATAATGATCTAAAGAAAGCAATACCACCACATTGTTTCGAAAAAAAACTTTTTCGATCCTTATATGCCATCTCTATTGAAATACTCATAATGTTTACCCTTTACTATGTAGCATCAAACTACTTTCATATTCTCCCTCGGTTCCTTTCGTGTGTTGTATGGCCTGTCTACTGGATCTTTCAAGGTGTTATGCTTGTTAGATCCTGGACGACAGGCCATGAATGTGGCCATCATAGCTTTTGCGGTTATGGTTGGCTAGACGATACAATTGGCTACTTGCTTCATACTTTCATCCTCACTCCATATTTTTCTTTTAAATTTAGTCACGCTAACCATCATTCACACACAAATTCCTTGGAATATGATGAGACTCATATCCCTAAA
Source organism: Artemisia annua (assembly GCA_014162995.1). Classification (NCBI taxonomy): domain Eukaryota; kingdom Viridiplantae; phylum Streptophyta; class Magnoliopsida; order Asterales; family Asteraceae; genus Artemisia; species Artemisia annua. The sequence continues at coordinate 105,170 of LBNU01027906.1, read as the reverse complement.
CGCAAGTCTCATCGATTATACTATGAAGTTATGAACAATCCAATTGGTTGGATGTTCACGATCTTGCTTCACATCACTCTTGCATATCCATTGTATTTAATATGTAATTATGGAGGTAGGAAGTACAAAGGGTTGGCAAGCCACTTTTACCCTCAAAGCCCTATCTTCAAGAATAGCCAACGTCGTAAAGTTTTTGTCTCCGATGTTGGGATTTTTATTGTCCTCTATGCATATTACCGCGTTGTGATGACACAAGGTGCAACTTGGGCCTTTTATGTGTATGGAGGTCCTTGGATTTTTATGTGTGTTATTGTGACAATAATTACTTATCTTCAACACAATCATCCATCAATCCCTCATTATGATTCAACCGAATGGAACTGGATTAGAGGTGCTTTGTCGACAATCGATAGGGATATAGGGTTTACGATAATAAAAAACAAAACGGATAATCATGTGGTGCACCATTTGTTTCCTTCTATTCCACGTTACCATGCACATGAGGCCACGGAGGCCATCAAGCCGATCTTAGGTGACTATTACAAGTACGATGGAACTCCGATTATACAAGCATTTTGGAGAGAAATGAAGGAATGCATTTATGTCGAACCCGATGATGATGATGATGATAAGAAGAAAAATGGTGTTTACTGGTTCAGGAAGTAGGAAAAATGTTCCTTCTTTATGGAGTATTGCAACATGAATTCCTCGCAGTAAAATGTGAATTCATATATACGAAATATATAGATAACTAAAAACTAGCAACAAGGTAGAAATATGACTGTATAGTCTGTCCTCTTTATCATATTCGAAATAAAATCTCTTTCCAAATTTTCTGAGTTTACGCTAATCTTCTAATTAATTTTAGCGTATTAGAGTGCAAAATACATCCTTGTTGTTTGTCAGTTTCACACTAAACATCCATGTCAAAAACTCTTAGCAATAATCATTCCTCTCTTAGTAAAAGTTAGACACAATACATCCTAGAAACAAACACGTTAATTTTTTCTCTGTTATCTAATAGTCAAACACGTTTTATTGATAAAATCACTCCCCAATCACCATTTTATTCATTAATTTCATCTTCTTTTTCTCACCATTATTATTCCTCACTAACCATTAAATTACTTTCAACTACCATAAAATAGCTAAACTCGAAAAATATTTATACATATCACTATAAAATCACACAAACACCACAAATACCAAAACACATCACCATCTTCTTTCCGTCACCTCTACCAACACCATCCGCCACATCTACTAACACCATCCTTCGGATATGTGGAGGTCGGCTCTGTGACTACCACCATTCGCTACCTTCACTACCAAATACGGACACCATATTAGTTGGCGGAAGTGGAGGTGATGGAGGTGGTAGATGGTAGAGAATGGTGGTGGTGGTGTAGCGAGTGGTGTTGGAGGTAGCGAATGGTGATATATGGTCATGAATCCGCCATCAGATTTATGATGGTTGGGAGTGTTTTATGGTGATAGTTATATGTATTTTGTGTGGGTTTTTGTGATGGTTGGGAGTATTTTATTTTGATGGGATTTTCTAACTTGTGCCTTTATGCACATGATAAGAGGTGGACCCTTGTGTCCTTTTTTTGTGGATTCTTGTCATTTTTCAAATAAAAAAAAAATATTTTGTGTGTCCTTTTTGCGGATCTCTAGTAAAAAGGACACACGGTCCCACTTCTTATCATGTGTCTAAGGGTACATGTTAGAAAAACCATATTTTGACAGGTATAGATATTTTGTGTGTGTTTAGGTATTTTATGGTAGTTGTAAGTGATTTTATAGTGAGTAGTTTAGGTAGTGAGAGGAAAATGATATGATGGATAGAGGATAGTTGAGGTGATTAGAAGAAGATTAAATAAGTAAAAGGGTGTTTGAGAATAATTATTTCAAGATTTGCGTTTGACTTTTAGTAGATAGAGGCGAGAAAATTATATAGTTAGTCTCTGAAGATGTATTATGTTTAACTTTTACTAACTAAAGGATGATTTGTGCCAAAACTTTTTGACATAAATGTGTAGTATGAAAACCGACAAACCACGAATATGTAGTTTGTAGTTTACATGTGATATCATTCTTGCATTTGCATCCTCTTTATCATGATGCTTCTTGAAATATGAATAACTAAATCCTAATTCTACTAATATCATATGCATCTTTTTTAATATAGTTTGTCAACACAAATTTAATTATCATTTGTGTATATCTTTTTTGGAATCAAAACCGCACACATCCATATGCATACTGTATTTAAGATTAGTTAACAAATGCATCACATGTTACATGCCCTGGAAAAGAGAAGAAGATATCGTGATATGAGAGGAAGAAATCGTGAATTGGAGGCCGTTTTTTTATGTGGGAGAAAAAATTGCTATTTTTTACAGTATTTTTTTTATTGAAAAAAAGTTTTTAATTTTGTCTAAAATACTATTACTAAGTACTCTTTCCGTCCTATAATAAATGTCCCCTTTTATAATGCACAAAGTTTTAAAAAATTTCACTAACTATACTATCCGCCAATCAAATATCATAAACTATCAATTAAAGTCTCTTCTTATTGGTTGAAATATAAAATTGATACTTATTATGAGACATCCCAAAATAGCAATGTGAACACTTAATATAAGATGAAAGGAATATAATTAAAGTGTTAAAACCATTACGGTAACTAGAAAGGTCGATTTTTTGTTATGAGTTATAGGCAATTGGTATATAAACAATAAGCATGTAGATTGTTTAGTTGAAATCGCATAAGTTTTTTATTTTTTATTTTTTTTTTATTTTTATTATTTTTTTTTTATGCTTAATAACGGTTAATGGTGGTCGACGACTTAGGTTAAAGAGAGATAAAGAGATTTGACAGGGTAATATAGAGGAGTGGCCTACTCGTATTAACATTTGAAAATTTTCACATATTTTGATTTTTCTATTTTTGTTGGGTTGGAAGAAAGGGTGTCAATCAGGTTACCAGGTCATGTTAAGGTCTTATCGGGACGGGTCTATCGGGTTTTCAAAAATTACCTGACCGAACTCGATCCTATAAGGAATCGGGTTATCATGTTCGGGTTCTGGTATATTGGGTTGCAAGTTGGGTCTATACTCTATTGGGCTATCAGTTTGGAAGCTAATAACATACTATAAAGTTTGGCTCAACAAGCGCTCCATAATTTGTGGCTTTGTGGCTTTGTGCTATTAAGGAAGCAACCAAATCCAAAAACTGTAACCAGAAACTGTATTTGCAGGCATTAGGCAACTACAAATTTCAATATTATAGCAATTGCAAATTGCAATACTATGGCAGTAGCCAAATTCAATCCCGAAACTAATAGTAACATAACTTGGCTTATGGCAGCAAGCTTAGGGGAAAAAAATAGTAGTAAGCTGATAGAAAATTTGCCAAACATTGGAGGGAAAGAAAAAAAAGCAGTAGGCATGAGAGGAAAACAATGAACACAAATCTCAAACTTTATATTTCATAATTCAAAAATAAAAAAAATAAAAATAAAATAAAAAATAAAAACAAAAACAAAAACAAAAAACAGGACATTTTGATCAAAATGCCAAATTTAACTAACAAAAATAATACAAGACTTTCCAGGTTTCCAGCCAAACATTGATCCTAAAATACAAAGAAAAAAATAACAATAAAAAAAAATATATATATATATAGTTATGTGTATATATTATCCGGCTATCGGGTTGAATTCGAACCCGATAACATTTGGAAAATAAACCATGACTTGACTCTATAAAACTATCGAGTTTATCAGGTCAACTCGATAAGCTAAGTTGGGCCCGAATCAAATGACCTTACAATGCTCCATCAGGTTCGGGATGGTTCGGGGTGACCCATTTGACACCCCTAGCTGGAAGGAGAGCATATATGATTGATCCATTTCATGTCAATTGGTTTTACTTGTACTACTTTTTTGTAGAGTTGTTTAATGGGCCTATAGTGTTATATCAAAAAGTTCTCCTTGTCTTTTAAGCCATTTGGCATTTTGACTCATGATTTCCATGGCCTAATGGAGCTAGCTTGTGGTGTTTTACAGTTACGGTAACTAGCATTCTAGTGACCATTTGTGATTAGGATTAAGATCCTCTCATTTTTATTTTGAACATGATAGGTCTTTTGTTGAGCTTGGACTAAACTCATTCAAATGCAATTAAGTTTATTTATCTTTACTTTTTTCTCTTCTATTCATCTAGACATCTAGTACAGATATATCAACTGGTTTGGTTATTCTTTAACATCTACAAAATATTTATAAAGAAAATAACACGTTAATCGTGATATGCTTCATGCTGATGAATCATGCGAGGCAAGCTAACCGTAAACGATTGCTTGCTATATTAGTTATGTTATTTTTTTCCATATTTTGAAGGTTCATTCAGGTATAGATATTATACCTAGTCACATCTGTTTCCAAAATTTGTTTTTAATAGTGTATCAAACACTTGGGATCTACTCAAAACATACCCAAATTGCACACTTTGACGCTTCTAATCCAATTCTTGCATTACCTTTCACATCAACCAACACATTTCTAGTCAAATCATCGAAAAGCAATGGGACGAACCACTAAAAACTTATATGTACATAAGAGTAAGAAGTAGTTCAGGATCATAAGCTACCACTGTCATCCACATATTGTCATTTGAGGCGGAATAGATGAACCTATCTGTATTGCCGGTTATTATCAATATGCACGAAAAAGTACTATTTATCAAAGAATACAAGACTATCAAGATGAATACAACGTCAAGGTCGGAAAATGTTAGTCAAGAAAGGGAAGATTGCGAGAGCAACAAAGTAACAAAGAATACGTTAGAAGCAAAGTGATGAATGACCCAACAAAAACGATAGGGCATCTCATAAAATGTGACCTAAATGGCACAATTCACATGTATAGATTATGTAAAATATTAAGTAAGTTATATATAAGGTCTCATGTCACACTCATTCACTTGTTTAATCTTGATCACTTCTTCATATCATAACTTGCGCATCACTCAGGTAAACTTTTTTTTTCCCCTAGCTTTTACTCTAGTGTTATTTGATTTTTCGCACCTTTATTATCTATATATTGATTGAATTAGACGATTACCTGGGCATAGCGGTGACGGTGTATAGTAGCGTTAATTTGAGTGTAAAGTAAGTGAGAGTGAAAAAAGTTAGTTGTTTAAATTGTAATTGCGTATTTGAATATTAATTGAATTGTTTTTATAAGTAAGGGTATTTAGACTAACAATATTACTCATTTTTTAAGTTTTAAGCAAATATGTTTTCTCTTTATATGTAGTATAGATTTATGGTGAAACTTTTATTGCTTCTGGATCACATAATATATGATCAGAGGTAAATAAAACAATGAGTATTGTTATACTATTTCACCGGGTCGAGACTGTTGTCATAGTCAACAAGATTGAAACTTCCAAGGAAAAAACTTATAATTGGGAGGGCAATCCTCGCGGTGAACTGACCGTACCCCAAGGCCCAACCGACAGATGTGAACAAGTAGAGTATATTGGGGCACTTGAGAGAACCATGTCGAAGGAACTCGGCAAAATGACCCCGTAACTTTGGGAGAAGGGATGCTCACTCGTCCTTTTATCCTTGTAAAAATAACATATGTTTTTTACTCATTATCTCTTAAGGAACTCGGCAAAATGACCTCGTAACTTTGGGAGAATGGGCGCTCACTTATCCTTTTATCCATGTAAAAATAACATGTGTTTTTTACTTATTATCTCTTTTTATTTAATCGAACAAATTTTTAACATGACAGAATCGTGTAAGTATAAATATTAAGTAGAAAGAAATATCATTTTTTAAAACAATTCAAATACCGTTGGATTTACATACCAAAAATGATGAATTTAGATCTAATTCAAGTTTATGTTGAGGCACTTAGAAAGCTATGTGGTTTGTGGTAATATTTTGTTTTGTGACATGTTTAGTTGCGTTTTAAGTTTCTTATCTAATTTAGTAAAAGAGTAACAAATAAATTTTCGTATGCTTTACCCTAATGATAAAGATGGTATAGGCCTTTTAGAATGACTTTGCTCTTTTGTTACGAAACGTGTTATAAAGAAACAAGTACCTTTTATTTATCTTGTTTGCACTTACATATTATCCATATTCTTTTCATGATATAAAACCCCATGTTTAGTGTAGGAAGATTTTTTTATTGAATTGGGATCATCGCAAGTTAATATAAACATGATCGGTAATATATATTCGCAAACAAAATATTAGAGCCAACTAAGACATCTAATTTTCTTTTTAATTGTGAAAATACATTACAACTCATGTTCAAATCAACTTAAGCTGATTACAATCTTTTTTATTACTTGAATTTTGAAAGCTTGAAATTGTTATAAAAATCACATTAGGTTAGGTATCTACTATCTAGTTAACTAACTCTTATAATAATCAACTTTGTCACCTCAAGGTTTCACCTTTTGAAATATGCATTGGTTAAAGTTCTAAAGAATTAAAAATGATACCTAACGATTTAACTAACAAATATAAAAAGAAGTTATGAGAAACATATTTGACGACAATGGTTACCGGCTTGTATATGTCATCACCCCCTTTCTAGATTTGTCTTAATATTTGTTTTTGTACATCTATAATGTATAAAAATAATATGGTGTTGTCATGCTTTAATAAAGTGGTTTGCTTCACAACAAATACTTGATAATGACATGCAAACTGATTAACTGAATTTCATTGTTTATTTTCCTTTTTAGATTTGTGATTTGATTAACTATGCCAAGGAAAAGATCTAATAAGAAAAAAAAAAATAATAATACATCAAGTTGAAGAGTTAATTGGCATTTCTAGCAACACCATCTATTATGCGAATTAAAAAAAAACAAACAGCCAAAGATTTCATGGTGCTATATCATTATGATTAAATATGGATTTATGTACAAACAGCTAAGGACCATGCTTAATAAAGGCAATTTATAAAGCAGTACACAAATTGTGATAAAACACAAGCACTTATCGCAAACTTTACCACAGTGCTGTAGTTGTAACGTGGTCGTGTAATATAGTACTATAGATCCCGTACTAGAAAAGCTCTAATTGTTAAACCCGATAGTAACGGTTCATCCAATACCCATCACTTTTATGTCAGGGCTGGTCAATAATTATCATTCATTTACACTCGCAACCCAGACGAAATAACTACAATAGCTAAACAGGCGATATACGCGATGACCATGTAAAAGGCAACAAAACATTAAAGTAAAACCATCTACCCTTTAATACAAACATACCTCCATAAATTGTTAAGCCCGTATTATCATTTGTCATAAGTGTTAGTGGGCTTAAGCGTCTCCTAAAGAAGAATGAAATAGAAGTCATTCATTATCCGTATTAGGCATGGTACTCAGCCATATTTACACGATCCCCGAAAACCTAAAACGTACTTCTGCCGCTCAAAAAAAAATCTAACAATTGCCTAACGTTTTATTTGTTTTGGTGATTTGTGCTAAGGTCACAAATCCACACGTTGTGTATCAACCTGTGTTGTTCCGTCGCTTTTAGGTCAACGAGCTTGTTGACTTTGCCTTTCACGGCATAGAATATGCTCCAACCCAAAACCACACACAAACAAAGCAAAAACAAGAATGTCAATATCATTTGGGGTCTGCAAAAAAAAACATTACAGCAACCAAATGGATTATAATATGATTCGAAGCGAAACCGAATTTGAATTCGGTATCGCGGTTTTCGGGTTGACCCGAATAACCGCAAATTACATAATTATGATTTTTTCATTTAATTATAACTAACAAAGCGATGTACCCAGCCAACAAATTTCAAACCCTTAAAAATGTTATATTTATTATTAGGAAAAAGATTTTAATGTTTTGTTTGTATAATATATATATATTATATATATATATAGTATATACTACCTATATTAATATACTATACTGATATCATAATACTTTAATGTATAAAACTAAAACCTGACTATCTCCATTTATAGATATCATTCAATATATATATACTATATATTATTAATATATACAAAAATACGATAATATAATATAACCACTATAGATCATTTGAGGAACCAAACTTTTTTTACCCAATAACAAAGGGACTCAATTCCACCATCCATCCTTCCCTTCATCTTTATTTTGATCGTAATGGAATGAGATTATCCCCAACCAATTTAAAAAACCACTTTCATTTTTTTTTTTTTTTTTTTCAAATATTAATATCTTTCAAACCGTTAATCGTTAAGCGAAAAAAAATATACCGTTACGACGAGCATTTAATTATCTTTCTATAGATATGCATTGTGATATACTTTCGACAAAATTTTTTTTTTCGTTTTTTTCACGTTTTTTTTCGTTGCCGGAAAAATCATATATGATATATCATATATGATATTACATATCATATATGATAATATGTAATATCATATATGATATGTAATATCATATATGATTTTTTCGGCCACGAAAAAAAACGTGAAAAAAAACGAAAAATTTTTTTTGTCGAAAGTATATCACAATGCATATCTATAGAAAGATAATTAAATGCTCGTCGTAACGGTATATTTTTTTTTCGCTTAACGATTAACGGTTTAAGAGATATTTAAATTATAAAAAATGGGTGAAATATTAAAATGCTTTTAATCTCAACTATTGATTTTTTTTTAGATATATATATGTGTGTGTGTGTGAATTTGATTTTCCGGCTTTTATTTTACGAAAACTATATCCAAACCCAAAATCGAATTATTAATTCAGTTCGGTTCGGTTTTACAAAAACAACCTTGCTTAAGAAGACCACATTTTGTGTTGGTCGGGTCAAGGTATGAATCCGGGGGACAGGGAAGAGTTGAAATTATCCTATCAAGTATGATCAAGTCACTTCTTAAAAGTTCATTAGGTGCTAATAATATCATTGACTATTGTATTTTAACATGCTTTTTGCTTAAACCCATTTTGATGCATCCATGAAAAGGTTTTGTTGCAAAAGTTACACATGCGTTGCTAATTAATAAATGTTAACATTAATCATATAAAATTTGAAAGTTGTTGCATTTGTTTATATGAGTTAACGAATATTCTTGAACAAACCATGCTAAGAAAGTCTTAAACCCTATTAAGAAAATACAATCCTCCTTTGAAGTTGGTGCCATGTGTTTGACCAAATGTTGAATACTTTGATTTATAAATT
>LBNU01027906.1:69363-91243 GCA_014162995.1 Artemisia annua | reverse complement strand
TATTTAGAGATGAAAATCTGGCCGGGTTGGGTAATTTGTCAAAATGGTATCGTTCAAAACTGATGTTTTTTGGTGGAGGTCAAAATGGGCGGAGTTCTGTTTGACCTTCCAACACTCTCTTGCCTTTTTTTTTCCCCCTATTCTTACGTAACTAATATCTTATCTTCAAATATGATTTCAAGAGCTATCTAATGATAATACTAAATTTGTAATCATTGTAATAATACTAAATTTGTAATCATTGTAAGTGTTTTAATAAATTCTAAGCTATTTTTGAGCGGTTTCATTTTATCAGGTACCTGTTTTAGATATTACCAGTTTGACCTGGTAGAGATCTTGTATAAACCAAACTCATTTTTTAGGTATCTACTTGCATTTACAATGTTTATCTCTAATATAGAATTATCCGTTTTCTTGAATAAATGTAGATAGTTTTTCTTGAAGATTGGGCTCATTTAGATACAGACCATTCGTTATCATTACTTGGTGCCATTGAAGCTTTGAAGGCCAGCACTCTTCGTCTTCCCGTTGGTACAGGAGCAACTGTATGTATCTTATATATTCTTATCATCATTAGATCTTTACTTAAGAACCTAAAAGATTGAAACTTTATGACGATCTTGATCTTGTTAGGCTGACCTGCAAACCATGAAAGATGCCATAAATTCAGCACTCGATGTGATGCAGGCAATTTTTTCATCCTCACACTCCGTTTGTTTGCAGGTTTGTTCATTTATAATGTCTTCTAGGTTATTTATTTATTTATTTATTTATTATTATTATTATTATTTTCCTCAAAACCGATTAGCAACATGTGGTATGTGGATTTTCAGGTCGAAGAAGTGAATATGAAGGTGGCCGAGCTTGCAAAAGTGTCTGCGAAAGAGAGAGCATTGATTAGGATTTGTAAAGATTTATTGTCAGTTTTATCAGCTCTCAAGGTAAGTTTTCAAAATAGTATGATAAGTAATACTAAAGGACTAGATATTTCGGGTTACAAATTGTATGGCCCACTTATCGGCCTTCATGGAGCATATGTAGGGGGCACATCTTTCTAAAATATCATTCATAAAAAAACTGGAGGAGGCAAAATTGGCTGCTCAACATGGGTCGTGTTGACCCAAAACACTTGGAACAATTTGTTTGCTAAAAATGATTATAAAAACAATATACTGTTACAATACTATATAATATGACTTGACAGGTGTGCATTAGAAAAATATTGGGCAACCTTCGACCCGTTCTAATTTAGTTTGTTATTTAACTTTATCTTTAACCCATTCTTAAGTAAGTTAGTCACGACTGACACCTCTAAGGCTTTAACGAGAACCATGGCCCGACACTCCATTTCTTGTATCATCTTCAGTATTTTTTTCTAATTACTATAATACTCTTGACAGGTGAAGGATTCTAGTTTGAGAGCACATATGTTACAAACGAGTTGTGTGAACTGATTTACTTTGACTATCGCTTACCTTGTTGAAGAATCGCTAACATTACATCAAACTTATCAACCGTATCAACGATGTTTCCGGAGGTAATAGCCATGGATTACAAGTAACTGATTTTCTGCTTTAACCTTTTGTGGCTTGCGGGTTTTCTTCTTTAGGCAGCCGAGGGGAAGAAATAGAGTCCTTGTTTTTCATGTTTGTACCTTTGTAATTGATATAAATGTATATAAACATACACAAATACATGTAACTTCAAGTCTTCAACTAATGCTTTTTAGATACTCTTGTTTTTCGTGTTTGTCGTGGTCTCGTGCATTTTGTGCTATAAACAAGTAGTAATGTGGTATGTTGCAAGTTTCATGCACAATGGACAAAACCACATAATTGCAACTCTAACCATTACGCGTACCGACATAATCTGACCTACTTATGTGAATGTAATTTAACGATATTGCTAATAACATCCCTTGTGTCTATGGTTAGCGATCGTATTTCAATATATAAAAGTCAACTGCTGTATCTAACCTTGAAAGACCAATGAAACTTTGGTTTCTTAATCAAACAACATGCGGCGGTTGTCGCTGAATTGCTACTCAGTACTCATAAAAGATATAGCTAATAACCACTTATAGCCAACCCTCTAGTGATTTTTCCTTTTTCTTTGACCATGGTTTTCGGCGGACTAATCCACGCGACTTGAATTTACCGCCACACATACTCAAACCAGGTAATACCCTCTCATTTTGAGAAGTTGCTGTGGCCACTTTAGTCTTGTTTTGCAACAAGCAAGATTCGAACTTGAGACCTCTCATACGTTTTTTTAATGATAATGGTCACAAGTGCTTTACCACGTAGCCACCCTCGAGTGGTTTGGCCCACTAGTAATCTTTGCTCAGTGGGTCAATGGTCTGTTTAACTTGACAACTTGAACTTTCTTCATATAAATATACTGAAAATTGGGAAATTGAAATTGACACTAAAGACCTTTTGATAAGTAATCCAGCTGATCCAGCCTGGTGATTTTGCTATGTATGTGAGGCACTTTCTGTGGAGGATATATCTGGGCTTTAAGGGTCAGCATAACAAGTGTGTGGTGTAATTTTCTGGGCCAAAATAAAAAGTTAGACCCACCAATAGATTTAAAGAAATCCAAATCTGAGTTAGACACAAAGGAATCTGGGCCCACAATATTGGTTTGTAGAGGATAGGATCTTCACAATGAATATTTGCCTCCTGGAAGGATGCAAAGGCCAGTTTAGAATTTATGAGCCAACCCCAAAAATGCATGAGAAAAATTATCCTTTTTGCCTTTTTTTCCCTAATTTATTGCTTAGCTAACAACTAGGAGTAGCAACTAGACCACTTATAGAATCTTTGTGTAGTGAAGATGGTAGTGGTGCATATATTCCCTCATACATAAAACTACAAACTACTCCTAATCATAATTACGTGTTAAACTTTTCATTCTTGTAGTGATCATTGATGGACAGGACTAATGATGTATTGATATATTCTTTCATAATGATGATTGATAGAATTTTAAATGTTCTATGACTCATTATTGATAATATAAATATCTTAGTTTTTGCTAGATGTTTTCTTGTGCAGTGTAGTTACACATATTATAGTTATAATCATTGCATTAACTTCCTACATCTTGGAGGTTATTCACCCTCCATGCATTATACTAGACAGGATTAAGTTTTGAGTGTGAGTTTTTAATTTGAATATAATCATATATGTGGCTTGACTAAGGTATCTTCATATATAATTATTTTCGATCATTTTTCTAACCCCCTTCAAATCTGTATCTAGCCATCTAATTCTTGTGATGACATCAAGTGCATGGCTAACCACTGGATCATTTTCAATACATTGTTGTAATTAATAAATAGGGTAGACAAATGCTTGAAAAGAGAGAGAAAAAAAAAATATTCCTATTACTGAATAAGATCATATACAAAGGTTAACCAGGATAAATCAACAATCACTTTAAACATCATTCTAATATATTTCGTAATCTTACAATTAAACACAAACTATAATAGATCAGTCTTTATTGATCAATGATTTGATATAAAACATCTAACATTTTCTTCTATACCAAAAACCTAAAAATTTAGGAAAATCTCAAAAAATTAAGTTCCTCACAGGAAGAGTGTTAGAAGCTTTGCTTCTGTACAAGTGGAACCTGAACGGGTTCCACTTTCTGACGTTGTCGTTTCAGAAACGTTTTCCATCCACGGATCACTATTTTCACCACCCTCGGATCCAGTAACTCTAATTTCGGATGCATTGTTGTTTCCTGCCATCACCTGAGCAGCTTCAACTGAAAACAATTCGGGCATGGCTTGTATGCTTCCGCCACGAAGTACTGTGGCAACAGCAGACTGGCACACGTGCCAGTTTCCTGTCCACAATAGTCCGACTGCTCCGTTTATTGGATTAACCGTACGGCCACAGGCTTCAAATAGCAAAGACTGAAATAACGCTGAAAGATGAAAAAAAGTGTGAGTTAAGTTATTTGATATGTGCCAATAAGAGTATATTCATATCAAGAGCATAAAATGTGTAATAATTCACATGTTTTTGTTACTAAAAAAATATTGTCTAGACGTTCAGACTTCAGAGTGTATGTGCATGTGTCTTTGTCTTTAAAAAAAAGTTATAAGCTAGGTTTTCTAATCTCAACTGTACACTATGTTTGATTCAAAAATATCGTCCTTGTTATTCGCGTACAAATAGAAAAGGTATATTTTTTTTGAACGGCGATATATATATATTAGAAACTCTAGCAAAAAACTAGAGGGATACGAAGATTATTACCAGGTCGTTGGTGCTCGGGGACGGAAGAGAGGAAGGACAACAAACCGGCACGGCCAAAGAATTTGGCCACAAATACAGTGGCACTAGCTTGTGCTTGAGCAGTTTCGATACCACTTATACTTTGTTTGAGAATACAATTTTCATTGCATCCCTTACGAAGAACTCGACATCCGTTACAGCTCATGATGTATAGCTAGCTTAGGTTGAGTTTAATCTATATTGTTCATGTAACAAGTGTATGTGTGAAGGGATGCTATTGAGGATTGTTTAGACTGAAATAGTGTTGAAGTAGTATTTGGTGGTGAGTATATATAGAGGGACACTATTAGGTTTGAGAGTTATTGCAACATCTCATTTGATAACTACATGCACATTATCGACAACATTATTTAATAAAAATAAATTTGAAAAATCAATACTATCATACAACTTGTATATTCACAATTATAAAGTTGATATAAGATAAGAAAAAAGTTGCTTATGCCCTGCAGGTTTAGCTCCTATTTACAATTTTTTATGTTTTGAAAGCAAAATGTTCCTAAGCTAGCCCTACCACTTTACGGGTATTTAGGATTGCATATTTTTTGGTTTAATTTGTATATAACACCAAGACATTTTCAAAAACACATCAATCTTACATTTTTTTTATTTTTTGTAAAGTATTTTACCCATAAATGGATTACTCCAAAAAATGTTTAAGTACATTCGAATGTGAGTGAAATCTCACATCTCAATCTTACATCTTCTCTTCTCGTATGGTTATATTAAAATTAAGGTTCATTAAATACTTCATTGATAATTAACTGATGAACCAGAAATAAGACAATAATCACTTAGAATCCCTAACACTTTAAAAATTGTTGCTTTTTTCTTTTTGATTTTATTTTGTTAGCGGAAGGACCTAAAATATGGAAACCTCTAACATGCCTTAATTACGTGTGGCAAGTGTTTATTTTTAAACCTTATTCGCCTCTCGATAAATAGAAGGTAACACACATAACTTTACAAGTTTTACACACTTAGGCAAATACTGCTTTACAGCAGTCTAGTATTTTCTTTATTTAAGTGTTACCCGAGCTTCTTGATCTTTATCATTCTCATCAGGTCCTTACCGTTCTACACGGGAAACTAAACAACAAAACCATTCTCATCTCATTTCTTAAACTGATTTACATACCATACGTAAACATGGTGCCATTACTGAGGACATAATAAGATAGCCACAAATTTCGCGAAAATTTTCACATATTTTCACTCATTTCTTACTAAAAAATCTCAAATGTTTTCTTTTTTGCACAAGTTTCTTAACTAAACATGTCTGGTAACAACCACCTCAAATTTTGGACATATCTAACCACCACCTCGGACCTATCCGAGTGGATGACCCTCTTCACACAGAGAAGAGTCAACAAACACCCGAAAAAGAGATTCATTAGTCATTGAGAAACTACACAAAGAAGTCTCTAAGAGAAACGCATACAAGAATCGACCATGTTAACCTGAACACGTCACTTTCCCAGAAAGAACCTAAAAGGTCTCATGAGGAACATCATGTTCTCAGGTCATCTCCAAAACCACGAACATCTCAAGCATTTAGAGTTCAGGGAGTCGTAGAGCGCGTTAGAGGGTGTCAGGGAAAGGAATCGCAAAACATCGAGGTCATGCCACACTACATCAGCTTACCTGGAGTAACTTACAAATCAAGAGGGTTGGCTAGTTCTCAGGTAAACACGTTCCAACCTACTTACCCCTTTTTCGCATTACTTTATACATAATAATTAGGCCAAAGCACTACCTAGTAATCACCCTAGGTATAACATAACAACGAACATGACTCAGGAAAACACCCTGACAACACCTCCTAGCCCCTCCCCTAGAAGTAACATACACCCTACCCAACACTTAACTCAACTTTCAACTACAAATACATACCTAGTCAAATCTTATGCTAAGGCACTCACAGAGGGTAGGATAAAGCATTTTCCTAGTTTATTCAAACTTGAACATTCTAAAACAAAAACTCTCAAGGACAACCTCATTACATGGACAAACAAATGAACTTGGTAGTTGATTGGAGGTCACCACAACACCACAAGGCCTACATGGTGAAGGGTTTAATGGTATGTTAAATGGAGATGTAGCGGTGATGGGTATGATGACTTTACACCCATCTAGAGATGTAAATGGATCGAATATTGATCGGGTGAGGGTATATCCACATCCATATCTATTTATTTTTTCATCTATATAAATATCCATTTGAAGTCGTTTCATCCATCCATATCCATATTCATTGGATAAGTCGGGTAAATGGATATCCACTAGATATTAAAAAAGAAGTAATCCCATTGCTTAATACATATTTTGTAATTATCATCGGCATCAATACATGATTTGTTTAACACAAATCAATATCTCTTATATAATAAAACAAAACCCATAGTGGGTATTTTGTCATTTTGAAAAAAAAGAATATTTTCTTATTAGGCAATATTTTAATTATTATTTAATTTATAAGTTTTTAAATTCGTTTTGTTGATATACTATACAAGTAGAAAATAAATACAAAAAATATAGATAAGATTTAAATGATTATCTTTAATTATAAAAAACTACAATTAAAAATCATAAATCAAACAAAATAAAAATTAAATTATTAGTTTTTTAATAAATAAAAATATATCTTTCAAAAAATTTAAAAAAAACTCGCGCGTGCGCGGGCATTATAACTAGTATATAACAACATACTCTTAACAAATATACTCAATACATAGTTTATAATATAAAAAATAAAAAGTATCCGTATCTCATATTATTACGAAAAGAATAATATTTGACAAATCAAATTGGCACCAACTTTTACATTTTTAGTGTATATATAAAGTTATTTCGGGTGATAAATGGATTATTCATAGATGACTAACCATTATCCATATCCGATCCATTAAATATCCATATCCACTATTCATCCATTTAATACCGTCTATAATCGCTATCAATGGATGAATTGAATAAGGTATATATCAAATGAACCGAATGTTCACATACATCCCTACGTCCATCTTTAAGGCACAAATTAGTTTTGCCATTTATGTATGCATGCATGCAATAACATGTTAATTTTACATAATATAATTCAGTGAAAAGTAAAACCTACTACCAATGTTAATAATATCATGCAACTAATGGTATTGTTTGTTTATTAAGAATATTTGAATCTGAATCTGATTCGCACATCTGAATCTGAATTTGTGGCTGAAATGTCTGAATCTGATTCCATATTAATGTGAATAAGAGGCCGAGAAATATGAATCTGACTCATATAAAAGTGTTTGTTTTTATAAAAAGATTGTCTGAAATTATTAGATTATCAATGAAACCCGTCATAAAACATGATTTGACATCGACACAATAATAAACGGGTTATGATTGTGGTTACATGGATGGTCGACTGATTGACATGGGTAACTCGTTTAATAAAAGGGTTATGTCTGCTCAACCTGTCGAAATGTGTTTTGGTAATGATTTAACGTTTAAATACGAATTGTCACCCATAATTATTATCAGCGTGTACATTTTTATTTAACCAAAATTTTGCAATGATTTTACTTTCTATATGAATGCAAAGGTCTAAAGGAAAAAAAAAATACAAAATAAGGGAAAAAAAACAGAAAAAATATAAAAATAAAAATAAAAATATGAGGTATTAAAAGGTGTTAAAACGCTATAAATGAGTAGAAAAAAAATAAACACTTTTAATCTTAACTGACTCATTGACTTTTAATGACCGAGTAAAAACAAACATTTATTTTAATCCAAACCTATAATTGCGTCTAACACATTCAGATTAAGAGATTATTAAAAGGGTTTTTTGAAAAAACAAACTCAACATAAAACTGCTCCCAAAACATGCCGTTATATCACACATATCTTCCTATAATGGAAAAACTTACTTTCAAATCTATATCTATACTATTTATAATGTTAAAAAAAAAAAAAAAAAAAAAAAAAAAAAAAAACTAATTTCTTTAAAGTGAAATGTTTAAAGTGAATCTATTTAAGAAAATATATATTGAATCAAAATAATGCACCAGCCGACCAAACTAATACACGGATAGAAACTTAATTATACCTATTACTGAAAACTATTCAATCATTATAATCTCGAAAATTATTCAATCATATAATGTATACGGCTGACAACTTATGCTGTTATAAAATTTCGTTCCTGTGCACAAATACGTCTAACTTTATATTTATTTCAACAAACATCCTTAAAAAGAAGGGAATGTAAATACATTAAAGACAAGAAACCATAATTTGTTTAGCACCATAACATTTCTCCAAAGACTCACAAAACCCCAAAACACACACACACACAGTCACACACTATAAAACTGTCCTGTCATTCATCACTATTCACCATCTTTATTACAAACAAAAAAAAAAAAAAAAATGTTACTCCTATTTCCTTTGAGATTAAAAAAGATTCAGTCTTTACAATCTTTTTAATGAATTAAACCAACAATGTAAGGTCAGTTGTTCATAATCTCATCTGGGTATCCTTCTTTTTTAGCACTAGTAATTTTTATATAATAATATTAATAATTATGGTTCAAGAATCATTTAAACCAAGAAACTTTGTTGTTAACCCTGTTTCCAAACGCTCTGTTTCTGCTGACAGAAGGGGACCCACCTCTAAGCTAGATCTTATTAGTACTAGTACTACATTAAAACCCAACAATGTTGTTGATGACGTGGCAGTGGTGACGTCATCAAGAAGTGTGTCTGTGTCTTTTCAGGGTCAGGCTTTTAGTTTGCCTATTAGTAAGACTAAGGTACATTCTTCACCATTGAAGGGTAGGAGGAATGGTGGTGGTAGTAGTGGTAGTGGTGTGTCTTTGAGGGTTAATGATTGTGTTGAGAATGCGAAACCTTTGTTGGATAAGTGTCGTTGGCCCGCTAGGATTCGACAAGGGACTAATGTGTCGGTTTTCGAGAAAAAAAGTTTTGGTGGTTTGGTTGAGGAGAGTAAGAGTAGGGTGAATAATTTGGAGTTCTTAGGTGATTCTGATACTGATACGGATAGTGTGTCGTCTGGTAGTACTAATTCAGGGTTTCAAGAAAACGGTGGTTCACGAAGTGGGCCAGGAGGGATTGTTGTGTCTGCGAGGTTTTGGCAAGAGACTAATAGTAGAATGAGGAGGTTGCAGGATATGTCTAGCCCGGGGTCAAAGGTGGTGACTCCTCAAAAAGTTTCTAACTCAAAAAGATTCTCGAGTGAAGGTCCCTTGTCGTCGCCAAGAAGAATGGCTTCACCTAATAGAATGAGACCGTCTTCACCTAGTAAGTTTATGTTGTCGCCATCGCCGTCTAGGGGAATGGTTAGTCCTCGCAGGAATTCTGTTTCTGGAATTGGTACTAATATTAGTGAGACACCATCGGTACTTAGTTTTGCTGTTGATGTTCGGAGAGGGAAGGTGGGTGAGAATCGTTTTTTTGATGCACACTATTTGAGGCTTTTGTATAATCGGCAGTTGCAGTGGCGGTTTGTAAATGCTAGAAGTGAAGATTTAGTGTTGAAGCAGAAACGTAATGCCGAGGTATGCTGCTTTGCTTTTAAATAGTTTCTTTTGGACATAGCGTTGTTCTTGATATTGCTTGATAAAAAAATTATAGAATTCTTGAATATGTTGATGTTTTTGATGAGTGTGAAAAGGAAATTTGTATAAAAAAGTAACGATTTAGGGTAATTCTTGAATATATGATATGGGTAACCATGCTTAGTTTGCTTGTCGCAAAAAAATAAAAATAAAACCAAATTTAAAATAGTTTTCGTATAGGTTAACCTTCTAAGTTAACCGGATTTTAGGGGTCACGTTAGGAAAAGAAGTCAAGATGGTCAAAATTTGAAAGAAAAAAATGGAAACTCATCAACGGAAAGAACCCTGCGCTTGGGAGGGGAACAACAGCTGGAAACGGCTGCTAATACCCCGAAGTTACTGGCACTATCATATGCATGTCACTTTGATATGGTAATCGGATTATAGATTACCTTAGATCAATTTATGTGAAAATTTGAGGTAATTATCAAACGTTCTAAAAGTTGGTTACATTTAGATGGTAACCAAATAACTGTAATAATACAAAATATCTTTACCTTATTGAATAATTTGCCCGTTAAAATGTATGGATAAATGTTGCTATGTCAAGTGAAATTGATATATGTGTGGTGCCTAGCGTTAGGACGATTTGATAACGGTGTTTTAAGCATTATTAAAGGCTGAAAATTTGCAATTTGCTATATATCAGTTGATTTAAGTTCAGGGATGGTTAGGTTAGGTAACTTCACACTTACCTCAATAATCAAGCATTCCTTTAAGCAACTCGTTATCGGCTTCTCTAAATCTGATTATTTTGACCCTAAAAACTCCAGAAATCGATTTACTTTGTTTCTGAGATATCGTGTGTGTGTTTTCAGGAAAATATATGGAATGCCTGGATTACAATTTCAGATCTACGTGACTCCGTGACCAAAAAAAGGCACAGGTTGCAATTGCTGAGGCAAAAGCTGAAGTTAGCATCCATTCTTAAGGCACAAGTAAGTTTATTCATCTCTATACTATTACGATACTCCGTATTACCTTGCAAGATTTAATCTTAAGCACGTATTTATCAACCTTGTGCCCTCGCATTTAAACATATTTCCAAACATAAAAATCTCGACATGCCAAGTGTGGTGCAATTCTTGTGGGATGGATACATTGTAGTAGAATCTGAAGTTAAAATGAGAGACCTCATGATCAGTTATTGTTGGACATGCAATTTGATTTGTACTGTACACCAAATCGAGGCTTTACGCATCCGGCTGGTTTTGAAAGAAAATGGTTACATGTAGAAAGCTAGGATGACGGCTTCTTAGTACTATATTATTCATATATAGTTTGGTCACTACGGTTTTCCATGTATAGGTGGACCATGTGTTTTAGTTTCTTAAAGCTATTATGGTGTTTGTGATTACTGATCATATTTAGAGATGAAAATCTGGCCGGGTTGGGTAATTTGTCAAAATGGTATCGTTCAAAACTGATGTTTTTTGGTGGAGGTCAAAATGGGCGGAGTTCTGTTTGACCTTCCAACACTCTCTTGCCTTTTTTTTTCCCCCTATTCTTACGTAACTAATATCTTATCTTCAAATATGATTTCAAGAGCTATCTAATGATAATACTAAATTTGTAATCATTGTAATAATACTAAATTTGTAATCATTGTAAGTGTTTTAATAAATTCTAAGCTATTTTTGAGCCGTTTCATTTTATCAGGTACCTGTTTTAGTATATTACCAGTTTGACCTGGTAGAGATCTTGTATAAACCAAACTCATTTTTTAGGTATCTACTTGCATTTACAATGCTTATCTCTAATATAGAATTATCCGTTTTCTTGAATAAATGTAGATAGTTTTTCTTGAAGATTGGGCTCATTTAGATACAGACCATTCGTTATCATTACTTGGTGCCATTGAAGCTTTGAAGGCCAGCACTCTTCGTCTTCCCGTTGGTACAGGAGCAACTGTATGTATCTTATATATTATTATCATCATTAGATCTTTACTTAAGAACCTAAAAGATTGAAACTTTATGACGATCTTGATCTTGTTAGGCTGACCTGCAAACCATGAAAGATGCCATAAATTCAGCACTTGATGTGATGCAGGCAATTTTTTCATCCTCACACTCTGTTTGTTTGCAGGTATGTTCATTTATAATGTTTTCTAGTATTTTTTTTGTTTTTTATCTTTTCTCAAAACCGATTAGCAACACGTGGTTTGTGGATTTTCAGGTCGAAGAAGTGAATATGAAGGTGGCCGAGCTTGCAAAAGTGTCTGCGAAAGAGAGAGCATTGATTAGGATTTGTAAAGATTTCTTGTCAGTTTTATCAGCTCTCAAGGTAAGTTTTCAAAATAGTATGATGAGTAATACTAAAGGACTAGATATTTCGAGTTACAGATTGTATGGCCCACTTATCGGCCTTCATGGAACATATGTAGGGGGCACATCTTTCTAAAATATCATTCATAAAAAAACTGGAGGAGGCATTGGCTGCTCAACATGGGTCGTGTTGACCCAAAACACTTGGAACAATTTGTTTGCTAAAAATGATTATAAAAACAATATACCATTACAATACTATATAATATGACTTAACAGGTGTGCATTAGAAAAATATTGGGCAACCTTCGACCCGTTCTATTTTAGTTTGTTATTTAACTTTATCTTTAACCCATTCTTAAATAAGTCAAGATTAACACCTCTAATGCTTCAACGAGAACCATGGCCCGACACTCCATTTCTTGTGTCATCTTCAGTAATTTTTTTTCTAATTACTTTAATACTCTTGACAGGTGAAGGATTCTAGTTTGAGAGCACATATGTTACAAACAAGTTGTGTGAACTGATTTACTTTGACTATCTTACCATGTTGAAGAATCGCTAACATTACATCAAACTTATCAACCGTATCAATGATGTTTCCGGAGGTAATAGCCATGGATTACAAGTACCTGATTTTCTGCTTTAACCTTTTGTGGCTCGAGGGTTTTCTTCTTTAGGCAGCCGAGGGGAAGAAATAGAGTCCTTGTTTTTTGTGTTTGTACCTTTGTAATTGATATAAATGTATATAAACATACAACAAATACATGTAACTTCAAGTCTTCAACTAATGCTTTTTAGATACTCTTGTTTTTTGTGTTTGTTTTGGTCTCGTGCACTTTGTGCTATAAACAAGAGGTATGCTGCAGGTTTCATGCAGAATGGACAAAACCACATAATTGCAACTCTAACCATTACGCGTACCGACATAATCTGACCTACTTATGTGAATGTAATTTAACGATATTGCTAACAACATCCCTTGTGTCTGGTTAGCAACCGTGTTTCAATATATAAAATCAACTGCTGTATCTAACCTTGAAAGACCAATGAAACTTTGGTTTCTTAATCAAACAACATGCGGCGGTTGTCGCTGAATTGCTACTCAGTACTCATAAAAGATATAGCTGATAACCACTTATAGCCAACCCTCTAGTGATTTTTCCTTTTTCTTTGACCATGGTTTTCGGCTGACTAATCCACGCGACTTGAGTTTACCGCCACACATACTCAAACCAGGTAATACCCTCTCATTTTGAGAAGTTGTTGTGGCCACTTTAGTCTTGTTTTGCAACAAGCAAGATTCGAACTTGAGACCTCTCATACGTTTTTTTAATGATAATGGTCACACGTGCTTTACCACTTAGCTACCCTCGAGTGGTTTGGCCCACTAGTAATCTTTGCTCAGTGGGTCAGTGGTCTGGTTAACTTGACAACTTGGACTTTCTTCATATAAATATACTGAAAATATGGAAATTGAAATTGACACTAAACACCTTTTGATAAGTAATCCAGCTGATCCAGCCTGGTGATTTTGCTATGTATGTGAGGCACTTTCTGTGGAGGATATATCTGGGCTTTAGGGTCAGCATAACAAGTGTGTGGTGTAATTTTCTGGGCCAAAATAAAAAGTTAGACCCACCAATAGATTTAAAGAAATCCAAATCTGAGTTAGACACAAAGGAATCTGGGCCCACAATATTGGTTTGTATAGGATAGGATCTTCACAATGAATATTTGCCTCCTGGAAGGATGCAAAGGCCAGTTTAGAATTTATGAGCCAACCCCAAAAATGCATGAGAAAAATTATCCTTTTTGCCTTTTTTTCCCTAATTTATTGCTTAGCTAACAACTAGGAGTAGCAACTAGACCACTTATAGAATCTTTGTGTAGTGAAGATGGTAGTGGTGGATATATTCCCTCATACATAAAACTACAAACTACTCCTAATCATAATTACGTGTTAAACTTTTCATTCTTGTAGTGATCATTGATGGACAGGACTAATGATGTATTGATATATTCTTTCATAATGATGATTGATAGAATTTTAAATGTTCTATGACTCATTATTGATAATATAAATATCTTAGTTTTTGCTAGATGTTTTCTTGTGCAGTGTAGTTACACATATTATAGTTATAATCCTTGCATCAACTTCCTACATCTTGGAGGTTATTCACCCTCCATGCATTATAGACAGGATTAAGTTTTGAGTGTGAGTTTTTAATTTGAATATAATCATATATGTGGCTTGACTAAGGTATCTTCATAATTATTTTCGATCATTTTTCTAACCCCCTTCAAATCTGTATCTAGCCATCTAATTCTTGTGATGACATCAAGTGCATGGCTAACCACTGGATCATTTTCAATACATTGTTGTAATTAATAAATAAGGTAGACAAATGCTTGAAAAGAGAAAGAAAAAGAAAAAGAAAAAAGGTTCCTATTACTGAATAAGATCATATACAAAGTTAACCAGGATAAATCAACAATCACTTTAAACATCATTCTAACATATTTCGTAATCTTACAATTAAACACAAACTATAATAGATCAGTCTTTATTGATCAGTGATTTGATACAAAAAACATCTAACACTTTCTTCTATACCAAAAACCTAAAAATTTAGGAAAATCTCAAAAAAATAAGTTCCTCACAGGAAGAGTGTTAGAAGCTTTGCTTCTGTACAAGTGGAACCTGAACGGGTTCCACTTTCGGACGTTGTCGTTTCAGAAACGTTCTCCATCCACGGATCACTGTTTTCACCACCTTCGGATGCATTGTTGTTTCCTGCCATCACTTGAGCAGCTTCAACTGAAAACAATTCGGGCATGGCTTGTATGCTTCCGCCACGAAGTACTGTGGCAACAGCAGACTGGCACACGTGCCAGTTTCCTGTCCACAATAGTCCGACTGCTCCGTTTATTGGATTAACCGTACGGCCACAGGCTTCAAATAGCAAAGACTGAAATAACGCTGAAAGATGAAAAAAATTGTGAGTTTTGCCAATAAGAGTATATTCATATCAAGAGCATAAAATGTGTAATAATTCACATGTTTTTGTTACTAAAAAAATATTGTCTAGACGTTCAGACTTCAGAGTGTATGTGCATGTGTCTTTGTCTTTAAAAAAAAGTTATAAGCTAGGTTTTCTAATCTCAACTGTACACTATGTTTGATTCAAAAATATCGTCGTTGTTATTTGTGTACATATAGAAATGGTCTATTTTTTTGAACGGCGATCTATATTAGAACTCTCTAGCAAAAAACTAGAGGGATACGAAGATTATTACCAGGTCGTTGGTGCTCGGGGACGGAAGAGAGGAAGGACAATAAACCGGCACGGCCAAAGAATTTGGCCACGAATACAGTGGCACTAGCTTGTGCTTGAGCAGTTTCTATACCACTTATACTTTGTTTGAGAATGCAATTTTCATTGCATCCCTTACGAAGAACTCGACATCCGTTACAGCTCATGATGTATAGCTAGCTTAGGTTGAGTTTAATCTATATTGTTCATGTAACAAGTGTATGTGTGAAGGGATGCTATTGAGGATCGTTTAGACTGAAATAGTGTTGAAGTAGTATTTGGTGGTGAGTATATATAGAGGGACAATATTAGGTTTGAGAGTTATTGCAACATCTCATTTGATAACTACATGCACATTATCGACAACATTATTTAATAAAAATAAATTTGAAAAATCAATACTATCATACAACTTGTATATTCACAATTATAAAGTTAATATAAGATAAGAAAAAAGTTGCTTATGCCCTGCAGGTTTAGCTCCTATTTACAATTTTTTATGTTTTGAAAGCAAAATGTTCCTAAGCTAGCCCTACCACTTTACGGGTATTTAGGATTGCATATTTTTTGGTTTAATTTGTATATAACACCAAGACATTTTCAAAAACACATCAATCTTACATTTTTTTTTTCTTTTTTGTAAAGTGTTTTCCCCATAAATGGATTACTCCAAAAAATGTTTAAGTACATTCGAATGTGAGTGAAATCTCACATCTCAATCTTACATCTTCTCTTCTCGTATGATTATATTAAAATTAAGGTTCATTAAATGCTTCATTGATAATTAACTGATGAACCAGAAATAAGACAATAATCACTTAGAATCCCTAACACTTTAAAAATTGTTGCTTTTTTCTTTTTGATTTTATTTTGTTAGCGGAAGGACCTAAAATATGGAAACCTCTAACATGCCTTAATTACGTGTGGCAAGTGTTTATTTTTAAACCTTGTTCGCCTCTCGATAAATAGAAGGTAACACACATAACTTTACAAGTTTTACACACTTAGGCAAATACTGCTTTACAGCAGTCTAGTATTTTCTTTATTTAAGTGTTACCCGAGCTTCTTGATCCTTATCATTCTCATCAGGTCCTTACTGTTCTACACGGGAAACTAAACAACAAAACCATTCTCATCTCATTTCTTAAACTGATTTACATATCATACGTAAACATGGCGCCATTCCTGGGGACATAATACGATAGCCACAAATTTCGCGAAAATTTTCACATATTTTCACTCATTTCTTACTAAAAAATCTCAAATGTTTTCTTTTTTGCACAAGTTTCTTAACTAAACATGTCTGGTAACAACCACCTCAAATTTTGGACATATCTAACCACCACCTCGGACCTATCCGAGTGGATGACCTTCTTCACATAGAGAAGAGTCAACAAACACCCGAAAAAGAGATTCATCAGTCATTGAGAAACCACACAAAGAAGTCTTTAAGAGAAACACATACAAGAATCGACCATGTTAACCTGAACACGTCACTTTCCCAGAAAGAACCTAAAAGGTCTCATGAGGAACATCATGTTCTCAGGTCATCTCCAAAACCACGAACATCTCAAGCATTTAGAGTTCAAGGAGTCGTAGAGCGCGTTAGAGGGTGTCAGGGAAAGGAATCGCAAAACATCGAGGTCATGCCATACTACATCAGCTTACCTGGAGTAACTTACAAATCAAGAGGGTTGGCTAGTTCTCAGGTAAACACGTTCCAACCTACTTACCCCTTTTTCGCATTACTTTATACATAATAATTAGGCCAAAGCACTACCTAGTAATCACCCTAGGTATAACATAACAATGAACGTGACTCAGGAAAACACCCTGACAACACCTCCTAGCCCCTCCCCTAGAAGTAACATACACCCTACCTAACACTTAACTCAACTTTCAACTACAAATACATACCTAGTCAAATCTTATGCTAAGGCACTCACAGAGGGTAGGATAAAGCATTTTCCTAGTTTATTCAAACTTGAACATTCTAAAGCAAAAACTCTCAAGGACAACCTCATTACATGGACAAACAAATGAACTTGGTAGTTGATTGGAGGTCACCACAACACCACAAGACCTACATGGTGAAGGGTTTAATGATATGTTAAATGGAGATGTAGCGGTGATGGGTATGATGACTTTACACCCATCTAGAGATGTAAATGGATCGGATATGGATCGAGTGAGGGTATATCCACATCCATATCTGTTTATTTTTTTCATCTATATAAATATCCATTTGAAGTCGTTTCATCCATCCATATCCATATTCATTGGATAAGTCGGGTAAATGGATATCCACTAGATATTAAAAAAGAAGTAATCCCATTGCTTAATACATATTTTGTAATTATCATCGGCATCAATACATGATTTGTTTAACACAAAATCAATATATATAACAACATACTCTTAACAAATATACTCAATACATAGTTTATAATATAAAAAATAAAAAGTATCCGTATCTCATATTAGGGGTAATACTAAAAAAAACGTATCATACTTGTCCAAAATATCAGTTTCGCGTAGCGAACTTTTTTTTTCCTCATTGATGTACTAAACTTGCATTTTATTGCCAAAAATACGTACTTTTGGACGATTTTGCCCCTCAAGTTATTAAAAAGTCAGGGGCAAAAATGTCATAAAAAAATTATAAAATAGTACAAAGTACGTATTTTTGGCAATAAAATGCAAGTTTAGTACACCAATGAGGAAAAAAAAAAGTTCGCTACGCGAAACTGATATTTTGGACAAGTATGATACGTTTTTTTGGTATTAGCCCCTCATATTATTACGAAAAGAATAATATTTGACAAATCAAATCGGCACCAACTTTTACATTTTTAGTGTATATATAAAGTTATTTCGGGTGATAAATGGATTATTCATAGATGACTAACCGTTATGATATGATCCATTAAATATCCATATCCACCATTCATCCATTTAATACCGTCTATAATCGCTATCAATGGATGAATAAGGTATATATCAAATGAACCGAATGTTCACAGACATCCCTACGTCCATCTTTAAGGCACAAATTAGTTTTGCCATTTATGTATGCATGCATGCAATAACATGTTAATTTTACATAAATATAATTCAGTAAAAAGTAAAACCTACTACCAATGTTAATAATATCATGCAACTAAGCAACTAACCATAACTGAATTTTGAATCTATACGTTAAAAACTGAACATCATAGCAAATTCATATATATATTAAAAAAAGGTGATGATGTATGACAAAATGTATTTATATAGGCGTAAACCATGGTTAAGTTGATGTGTGGTACTGGTTGTTCCAAGGTATTGGGCAAGGGCCGGCTGCATATCACCACAAACATGGGGTGGATATATGAGGAGGTTCGGTTGTGTCCTTCCACTGACTTTGGAAGTATATATATTTTGCCGCCTATTTAATTTGCTTATGGTCATCACTTCTTGTCCCTGTATATCAAACTACTGTTGGAAAATCATTATTATATCACTTTATTAATAAATTTGATAACTTGAATTAATTTGGATTTACATAGAGATACAAACGAGCAACAAGCTGCGCTGCTAGCTCTTTTTGGATTGCAAAACTAATTCTCTTAAAAATGATATTTGTGGATCTAGGTGTCATAACATTACTATGCATAACACGTTGAACGCTGCCTCAGGTGCAATAAAACCAAAAATATCAAACGCGAAAAAAAAAATAAAAACATGTTGATTTTTCATTGCACGCTTTCTCGTGTTTTGCCACTTTGTATGAGGCGGCTTTCAAAGCAGCATGTCCCACTACAAAGCCCTGGCTACTCAAACCCACAAGAGGAGAAACCCCGGTTAGATCCATACATGCATGTTTTCCTCCAACTCATCCAAAAACCAAAATGTTTATCGGTCTGAATGTGGATCTTCCATCCAACGGATCAGTCAAAAAGTTCACAGGTGCTTCTTTCTTGGCAGAGATCCTGGCATGCCTACATACGTCAAAAATGACGTCCCTAACCATATCGTGTCTGTACTTGAAGCCCGAGAGCTCTTTGCAATGAACCACATGTTCCCCAAATGAATCCAAACATGCCTTGCAACAAACTGGGCATATCTCTCAACCGGAAATAAAGGAATCATAAGGAGATAATTAAGGATAGTACGATATTCCACCGATGACATATGTTGACCTAGCCCGTCTATGCGGATAGCTAGAAGAAATCCTGGGCATGTGGTGCCCATAGACACTCAAACACCGCTTTCTGTCTCACAGTCATGTCGAAATGGACCTCCATATCCTTGACCATTTCACTAAAAAGTGCACTCGCCAATGTTTGTTGGGGTTTAGAGGGGGCGGTGTCCTTATTAGTGAAACCATTAAAATCAAAGCTTGGAATCGTATCACGAAGACAAGCCAGAGCACAAACATAATCATCATCCATACCACATATGCTACTGTCTCGTAAGATGTGGTCTTGTAGCACCCAAGATTAGGCCCTCTAGGCCACAAAAGCATAAGAGGAAACCATTTTTGCCGATTACAAACCCAAACCACCAAATCGAATGGGTAAAGAAGCGAGTCGCCACTGTAAGTCTCCAAAGAAAGGCCCTCCACAAACCACAATGTTCTCGATCGGCCCACGCAATCCTTTGTCAAAGAACAAGGCCGCCTCTTCCATGTGTACAGGTTGACAAGTCCTTAAACCAAAGAAAGTTTTGCAATATACATAAATGATCGAAACAAAAGGAGCTCACTCTACGAGTCATGTAACCGTGGATTTTTTCCATCATTCTTTGTATATAAGTTTGTTTAGTACACTTATACTCATCTATCACTCGTATAGTCGTATTGTCCAAGTATTTCAAGTACCTCTCATGTTTGAATCATATGTGACATAAATCTGTTAATGTTTTCATGTGATGTTTTCACGTTTATTTGGTTCAAGAACTAACATGAAACATTTTACAAAGATTGGATCTAAAAATGTGACTTATATGTGTCAAAATTAAACAATTGATAACACTACTGATTATTGAAACCAATAACAGGAACTTTTTATCGTATAGTCAGGTATTATAAACACTTGAATCATAATCATGTACCTAATAAAAACTAAATAACCAATCAAATTATGTATCTTCTTATTATAAAAAGAGCTACATTGTCTTTTATTATTTGTAAGAATATATATACTTAAAGATGGGGGTATGTCCTTTGGAGAGCATGTAGAGATAAAGATTCCACCCTTTCAAAGCTTCCTCGTTAGCCATGACTCATTATTTCACTTTCATACCATTTAAATTTTGTACCAATCCTGGCTTGCTCCACTAATTAACCTTTTCCTTTTATTTCCAATTTTTTTCTATATATATTTTTCTAGAACATGTAAATCGTTCTAAGGAGTTGTGACTGTGAAATTGTTCTTAATGGTAGTTCCATCGGGTGTTCTTGGATGTGTCATTGTGTCGGCTGCCGGTCTAGGTTAAGCGTCTTGTTCTTTTAGGTGTTGTTTTGTGTTCTTTTCGGTAGTGATATTTTTCTTCTAGTGGTGTCTTGAGGTTTTAGGTTTCTAAAGGTTGTTTTTAGGGGTTTTTGTAGGTGTTTGGTCGTTTGTACCTTTTATCTTTTTGTTGATTCTTAATATAATATAGCGCCGTTAAAAATAAAAAATAAAAAAAATAAAAAAATTCATTGAATGTAAACTTAATGCACACACCATATACATGTATATACATGTGCCTATACATACAATATATGAAATGACTAATATTTTTATGTCACTCCATCTTTTTCGTATTTACGAACTAAATAAGGTATTTTTTTTATTTTTTTTAACGGAAAATTAGCACACGCAACTATAATATATACATTCTCACACAATTACAACTATCTCACTTTTGCTTTTAACGGTACTTGAACTTACAACTTATTGGTTGGGGACATAACCATCTTATGAATGCCACTAAGCCAAAGGCCTATTGGTTAAATGAGTTTTTGGTGGCAACATTTTGGTTGTAATATTTTTTTGGGGAATTTGGTTATCTTTCTGATTTCCTTTTTCTCTGTTGCTAGATCACGGTTGTCATAGACGCTAGGCCTGATTCAGGAAGACGGCAAGGCTCACTAGTTCAACGGGGAATTTCGGTGTCACCTACACCAGCCAAAGAGACTCACTGTCATACGTTGGCGGAGGCAAAAAACCACCTAAACTCCTTCATCAAAGCTAAACCGTTGCCAAACGGTCCAGCTTATGATGATACAAGTCGAATAGGTAAGATATCTTTTGGTAGTGATTTTGAACCGAGGCCAAGTGCTACCGGTTATGACAATGGAATTGGTCAAGAAGGTAAAAAGAAGTTTGGTA